>CAMRHE010000972.1:0-301399 GCA_947044405.1 Leptodactylus fallax | reverse complement strand
ATAGTCAGTGACCTCCTCTGTACCCCCCGTGACAGGCACCCCCAGACTGTACAGCTATAGGTGTGTATACTGTATGGTATAGTCAGTGACCTCCTCTGTACCCCCCTGTGACCGGCACCCCCAGACTGTACAGCTATAGGTGTATATACTGTATAGTATAGTCAGTGACCTCCTCTGGACCCCCCTGTGACTGGCACCCCCAGACTGTACAGCTATAGGTGTATATACTGTATGGTATAGTCAGTGACCACCTCTGGACCCCCGGTGTACCGCTATGGTGTTCTGTGGGCGTGACCCCCACCCCCTGTGACCGCCCCCCAGACTGTACAGCTATAGGTGTTTATACTGTATAGTATAGTCAGTGACCTCCTCTGGACCCCCCCCTGTGACTGGCACCCCCAGACTGTACAGCTATAGGTGTATATACTGTATGGTATAGTCAGTGACCACCTCTGGACCCCCTGTGACTGGCACCCCCAGACTGTACAGCTATAGGTGTATATACTGTATGGTATAGTCAGTGACCACCTCTGGACCCCCCCTGTGACCGGCACCCCCAGACTGTACAGCTATAGGTGTATATACTGTATGGTATAGTCAGTGACCTCCCTGCCCCCCTGTGACCTGCGCTGTGTATGGTATGTCGGACCCCCCTGTGACCGGCACCCCCAGACTGTACAGCTATAGGTGTATATACTGTATAGTATAGTCAGTGACCTCCTCTGGACCCCCCCTGTGACTGGCACCCCCAGACTGTACAGCTATAGGTGTATATACTGTATGGTATAGTCAGTGACCACCTCTGGACCCCCCCTGTGACCGGCACCCCCAGACTGTACAGCTATAGGTGTATATACTGTATGGTATAGTCAGTGACCTCCTCTGTACACCCCCTGTGACCGGCACCCCCAGACTGTACAGCTATAGGTGTATATACTGTATGGTATAGTCAGTGACCTCCTCTGTACCCCCCTGTGACTGGCACCCCCAGACTGTACAGCTATAGGTGTATATACTGTATGGTATAGTCAGTGACCTCCTCTGTACCCCCCCTGTGACTGGCACCCCCAGACTGTACAGCTATAGGTGTATATACTGTATGGTATAGTCAGTGACCTCCTCTGTACCCCCCTGTGACCAGCACCCCCAGACTGTACAGCTATAGGTGTATATACTGTATGGTATAGTCAGTGACCTCCTCTGTACCCCCCCTGTGACCGGCACCCCCCAGACTGTACAGCTATAGGTGTATATACTGTATGGTATAGTCAGTGACCTCCTCTGTACCCCCCCTGTGACTGGCACCCCCAGACTGTACAGCTATAGGTGTATAACTGTATGGTATAGTCAGTGACCTCCTCTGTACCCCCCCTGTGACTGGCACCCCCAGACTGTACAGCTATAGGTGTATATACTGTATGGTATAGTCAGTGACCACCTCTGGACCCCCCTGTGACCGGCACCCCCAGACTGTACAGCTATAGGTGTATACTGTATGGTATAGTCAGTGACCTCCTCTGTACCCCCCCTGTGACTGGCACCCCCAGACTGTACAGCTATAGGTGTATATACTGTATGGTATAGTCAGTGACCACCTCTGGACCCCCCCTGTGACCGGCACCCCCAGACTGTACAGCTATAGGTGTATATACTGTATGGTATAGTCAGTGACCACCTCTGTACCCCCCCTGTGACCGGCACCCCCAGACTGTACAGCTATAGGTGTATATACTGTATGGTATAGTCAGTGACCTCCTCTGTACACCCCCTGTAACTGGCACCCCCAGACTGTACAGCTATAGGTGTATATACTGTATGGTATAGTCAGTGACCACCTCTGGACCCCCCCCTGTGACCGGCACCCCCAGACTGTACAGCTATAGGTGTATACTGTATGGTATAGTCAGTGACCACCTCTGGACCCCCCCCTGTGACCGGCACCCCCAGACTGTACAGCTATAGGTGTATATACTGTATGGTATAGTCAGTGACCACCTCTGGACCCCCCCTGTGACTGGCACCCCCAGACTGTACAGCTATAGGTGTATACTGTATGGTATAGTCAGTGACCTCCTCTGTACCCCCCCGTGACCAGCACCCCCAGACTGTACAGCTATAGGTGTATATACTGTATGGTATAGTCAGTGACCTCCTCTGGACCCCCCCTGTGACTGGCACCCCCAGACTGTACAGCTATAGGTGTATATACTGTATGGTATAGTCAGTGACCTCCTCTGTACCCCCCTGTGACTGGCACCCCCAGACTGTACAGCTATAGGTGTATATACTGTATGGTATAGTCAGTGACCACCTCTGGACCCCCCTGTGACCGGCACCCCCAGACTGTACAGCTATAGGTGTATATACTGTATAGTATAGTCAGTGACCTCCTCTGGACCCCCCCTGTGACTGGCACCCCCAGACTGTACAGCTATAGGTGTATATACTGTATGGTATAGTCAGTGACCTCCTTTGTACCCCCCCCCCTGTGACCGGCACCCCCAGACTGTACAGCTATAGGTATATACTGTATGGTATAGTCAGTGACCACCTCTGTACCCCCCCTGTGACTGGCACCCCCAGACTGTACAGCTATAGGTGTATATACTGTATGGTATAGTCAGTGACCACCTCTGGACCCCCCTGTGACCGGCACCCCCAGACTGTACAGCTATAGGTGTATATACTGTATGGTATAGTCAGTGACCTCCTCTGTACCCCCCGTGACCGGCACCCCCAGACTGTACAGCTATAGGTGTATACTGTATGGTATAGTCAGTGACCACCTCTGGACCCCCCCTGTGACCGGCACCCCCAGACTGTACAGCTATAGGTGTATATACTGTATGGTATAGTCAGTGACCTCCTCTGTACCCCCCTGTGACTGGCACCCCCAGACTGTACAGCTATAGGTGTATATACTGTATGGTATAGTCAGTGACCTCCTCTGTACCCCCCTGTGACCGGCACCCCCAGACTGTACAGCTATAGGTGTATATACTGTATGGTATAGTCAGTGACCACCTCTGGACCCCCCTGTGACTGGCACCCCCAGACTGTACAGCTATAGGTGTATATACTGTATGGTATAGTCAGTGACCACCTCTGGACCCCCCCCTGTGACTGGCACCCCCAGACTGTACAGCTATAGGTGTATATACTGTATGGTATAGTCAGTGACCTCCTCTGTACCCCCCCTGTGACCGGCACCCCCAGACTGTACAGCTATAGGTGTATATACTGTATGGTATAGTCAGTATCTATCTTGCAGTAGGTTGTGCTGTAGTTTACAGCTGGCTCTGGAGCTGTACTGTATACTGTGTGTAGTGTCTGCTGTGAGTCTGCTCGGCCTGTGCTCTGCAGTGTACAGGATGGAGCGCTGCAGCCGTGTCTGGCTATTAGTAATCACATCACGCTCTGGGTGCACTGCAGATCCCCATTCCCTCCTACCTCATCCCGCAATAATGATTTTTTTTCTTGTATCACCTCTAAGTGAGCACCTTCCTCCAGGAGCCGGTGATGGAGTATACAGGGTGTAGGATACAGGGTATGATATACAGGTTATAATATACAAGATGTGATAAACAGGGTGCAGTAGACATAGTATGATATACAGGGTGTGATATACAAGGAGTAGTATGCAAGGTGTGATATACAGGGTATAGTATACAGGGTGTGATATACAGGGTGTGATATACAAGGAGTAGTATGCAAGGTGTGATATACAGGGTATAGTATACAGGGTGTGATATACAGGGTGTGATATACAAGGAGTAGTATGCAAGGTGTGATATACAGGGTATAGTATACAGGGTGTGATATACAGGGTGTGATATACAAGGAGTAGTATGCAAGGTGTGATATACAGGGTATAGTATACAGGGTGTGATATACAGGGTGTGATATACAAGGAGTAGTATGCAAGTGTGATATACAGGTTATAATATACAAGATGTGATAAACAGGGTGTGATATACAGGGTGTGATATACAGGGTGTGATATACAAGGAGTAGTATGCAAGTGTGATATACAGGGTATAGTATACAGGGTGTGATATACAGGGTGTGATATACAAGGAGTAGTATGCAAGGTGTGATATACAGGGTATAGTATACAGGGTGTGATATACAGGGTGTGATATACAAGGAGTAGTATGCAAGGTGTGATATACAGGGTATAGTATACAGGGTGTGATATACAGGGTGTGATATACAAGGAGTAGTATGCAAGTGTGATATACAGGGTATAGTATACAGGGTGTGATATACAGGGTGTGATATACAAGGTGTGATATACAAGGAGTAGTATGCAAGTGTGATATACAGGGTATAGTATACAGGGTGTGATATACAGGGTGTGATATACAAGGTGTGATATACAAGGAGTAGTATGCAAGTGTGATATACAGGGTATAGTATACAGGGTGTGATATACAGGGTGTGATATACAAGGAGTAGTATGCAAGGTGTGATATACAGGGTATAGTATACAGGGTGTGATATACAGGGTGTGATATACAAGGAGTAGTATGCAAGGTGTGATATACAGGGTATAGTATACAGGGTGTGATATACAGGGTGTGATATACAAGGTGTGATATACAAGGAGTAGTATGCAAGTGTGATATACAGGGTATAGTATACAGGGTGTGATATACAGGGTGTGATATACAGGGTGTGATATACAAGGAGTAGTATGCAAGTGTGATATACAGGGTATAGTATACAGGGTGTGATATACAGGGTGTGATATACAAGGAGTAGTATGCAAGTGTGATATACAGGGTATAGTATACAGGGTGTGATATACAGGGTGTGATATACAGGGTGTGATATACAAGGAGTAGTATGCAAGTGTGATATACAGGTTATAATATACAAGATGTGATAAACAGGGTGTGATATACAGGGTGTGATATACAGGGTGTGATATGCAGGGTATAATATAAAAAGTGTGACATACATGGTATGATATACCAGGGTGTAGTATACTGGTGTGGTATACAGGTTATAATATGCAAGATGTGATATACCAGGGTGTGATATACGAGGTGTTATATATAGGATGTAGTATACAGGGTATAATGTATAAGATGTGATATACGAGGTGTGATATATAGGGTGTAGTATTCCATGATGCAGTATCATACATATTATACATCCCTCAGAGGGAAAGTATCTGGATATATCCTGAAGAAGAAAGATTTCCAAGTGTTTCTTATAGCTGAACTTCCTTAGGGACATCTTATTGATGGGAGATACTCTGCAAACATGAGATGACTAAGAGTTACATAGTGGGAGCCCCAGCAGCACAGAGTATTTCAGGAGAGGAGTGTGCTGATCTTATAGAGGTCACAGGGTGAGAGTTACATAGTGGGAGGAGCAGGTCCCCAGCAGTACAGAGTATTTCAGGAGAGCAGTGTGCTGATCTTATAGGGGAGGTCACAGGGTGAGAGTTACATAGTGGGAGGAGCAGGGTCCCCAGCAGTACAGAGTATTTCAGGAGAGGAGTGTGCTGATCTTATAGAGGAGGTCACAGGGTGAGAGTTACATAGTGGGAGGAGCAGGGTCCCCAGCAGCACAGAGTATTTCAGGAGAGGAGTGTGCTGATCTTATAGGGGAGGTCACAGGGTGAGAGTTACATAGTGGGAGGAGCGGGGTCCCCAGCAGTACAGAGTATTTCAGGAGAGCAGTGTGCTGATCTTATAGAGGAGGTCACAGGGTGAGAGTTACATAGTGGGAGGAGCAGGGTCCCCAGCAGTACAGAGTATTTCAGGAGAGGAGTGTGCTGATCTTATAGCGGAGGTCACAGGGTGAGAGTTACATAGTGGGAGGAGCAGGGTCCCTAGCAGCACAGAGTATTTCAGGAGAGGAGTGTGCTGATCTTATAGGGAGGTCACAGGGTGAGAGTTACATAGTGGGAGGAGCAGGGTCCCCAGCAGCACAGAGTATTTCAGGAGAGGAGTGTGCTGATCTTATAGAGGAGGTCACAGGGTGAGAGTTACATAGTGGAGGAGCAGGTCCCCAGCAGTACAGAGTATTTCAGGAGAGGAGTGTGCTGATGTTATAGAGGAGGTCACAGGGTGAGAGTTACATAGTGGGAGGAGCAGGGTCCCCAGCAGTACAGAGTATTTCAGGAGAGGAGTGTGCTGATCTTATAGAGGAGGTCACAGGGTGAGAGTTACATAGTGGGAGGAGCAGGTCCCCAGCAGTACAGAGTATTTCAGGAGAGGAGTGTGCTGATCTTATAGGGAGGTCACAGGGTGAGAGTTACATAGTGGGAGGAGCAGGGTCCCCAGCAGCACAGAGTATTTCAGGAGAGGAGTGTGCTGATCTTATAGGGAGGTCACAGGGTGAGAGTTACATAGTGGGAGGAGCAGGGTCCCCAGCAGCACAGAGTATTTCAGGAGAGGAGTGTGCTGATCTTATAGGGGGGGTTACAGGGTGAGAGTTACATAGTGGGAAGAGCAGGTCCCCAGCAGCACAGAGTATTTCAAGGTCTTTTTTTCAGGCTATGGAGCAGTCACATTCTCTGATATGATGACGATGATGATGATGACGATGGTGATGATGATGATGGATCTCTCAGCATTTCCTCGGCGCCGCACATACTGTACTTGTCACCCCGGATAATTTCTTCCCTCCGTCCTGTCATATTCCTGCAGATTCTATATACTCCAGGCAGTGCATGTGATACATTGTATCCGCGCTGTTCACACCAGGTTTCCGTGATGTTCGCAGCATGTACAGGTCTACTTATCACCAAAACTTAATTATCCTGTAGGTCGATAGAGTGTATTGATCACAGATCTGTCTGCTGGTTGTTACAATGTATCAGTCTGGATCAGTCCTGGATGTTCAGCTCACAGAGCATTGTCTAGACTGGACACAAGTGTACCCACTTCTCAGCTATGTACAGAGTTCCTGGGGGGATTTACCTTCCTGTCCACCACAGTTCTCTGCCGTAAATGGGGGTAAGTCGTTGGCGCCCGGCCCTGTCTTGTCTATTGTTCTTTCTGCCCTCCTCTCGCCACTTTTTATGAGCAGAAAGCTGGTGTGAGTTATATTGCCAATCTGTGCCGGAATCTGACTGCCATAGGAGTGGCTGGAGCCAAAAGGGCGCAGGTAGTGCCCATGGGGTAATAGGTTAAGGTATTACAGGGTATCAGTGTTAGTAAATCCCCCTGAATGTAACCAAGAGCGTTCTCATTCCCTGACAGTAAGAGATCTGCACAATAGTGAGGAGCGGGGATATCGGGGACAACTTACTAACCCATTTATACCAGGACCTATGGAGGTGCTCATCCTGAGCCTCCTGCTTCATGAACAGAATGGCTATTGCAGATCTGGGGCCAGTCTTCCAGGATGGGTTACAGCTAGGAGGGCGGGTGCCCGCTGAGATGCCATCTGGCTGCTTGGTATGACATGAGGCTCTTCCATGCCGCAGCCTCGAGCCGTCCTCCTCCTTGTGTCACTTGCTCCTGTTTCTGGAGGGGGTCCTTAGTTTCTCTTTTATTCTGCCATCAGTATCAGATAGTGGTAGATCTCACAAGCCCCTCCCCCTCCCCCGCTCCCCCCACCATACAAAAACATTTCCAGGGGTCACTTCATACATTTTGACTTCTAAACCTAGAAGTGAAATGGAAGTCATGGAGTCAGCTCACTTGTGAGTTGTCAGCCTGCACACCCGGCTTCTTAAGCTTACATTCACACACTAGGTTAAAGCCCAGCCTGTCACATCCTTGTGTCCCATATGTGCCGGGCCTGGAGATCACAAAAATCTAATATGTAGGACCTACGTGTTCCCTCTAAGCTTGTGCTGCCAGTGAGCGGGTGGTCAGAGACCCCGGAAGTTCTCCCGTTACAGTAAATTCACATCACATTTATACACTACGTTCAGGGCATGAGCAATGAAAGGTATATATATATATATATATATATATATATATATATATGTATTCATAGAGCCATAGTGTCCTGTCAGCATGTACGGGTGTACTGTATGGAAGAGTGCAAGAGACTGCAGCATTCTGCCGAGACATCCAGGGTGGCATATATCACAGTGTGTCTATACACTGCCATACATCAGAGATATAGACAGGAATTACCCCGATATATACTGTACCTCTGATGTCAGCTCCAGCTCAACTGGCAATGCAGGACAGCAAAAAGTACATAGTAGCTGATGTCAATATGTCTGGTGTGCTGCGGCAGTGAAGGGGTTAATGTCAGGATGTAGGACTATGTCAGGATCCCTGGTGATGTAAGCTAGTGAAAGGGTTAATGTCAGGATCTCTGGTGGACAAGGGCAGTGAAGGGGATCACGTGAGGCTCCATCCTTCTGGGGATGATGGGGATGATAGGTGATGGAGTATAATGGAGTATAATCCCCCGTCCTAGTACCTGCAGTGTATAGGTGATGGAGTATAATCCCCGTCCTAGTACCTGCAGTGTATAGGTGATGGAGTATAATCCCCGTCCTAGTACCTGCAGTATGTAGGTGATGGAGTATAATCCCCGTCCTAGTACCTGCAGTGTGTAGGTGATGGAGTATAATGGAGTATAATCCCCGTCCTAGTACCTGCAGTATGTAGGTGATGGAGTATAATCCCCCGTCCTAGTACCTGCAGTGTATAGGTGATGGAGTATAATCCCCCGTCCTAGTACCTGCAGTGTATAGGTGATGGAGTATAATCCTCCGTCCTAGTACCTGCAGTGTGTGGATAGGTGATGGAGTATAATCCTCCGTCCTAGTACCTGCAGTGTATAGGTGATGGAGTATAATCCCCCGTCCTAGTACCTGCAGTGTATAGGTGATGGAGTATAATCCTCCGTCCTAGTACCTGCAGTGTATAGGTGATGGAGTATAATCCTCCGTCCTAGTACCTGCAGTGTATAGGTGATGGAGTATAATCCTCCGTCCTAGTACCTGCAGTGTATAGGTGATGGAGTATAATCCTCCGTCCTAGTACCTGCAGTGTATAGGTGATGGAGTATAATCCTCCGTCCTAGTACCTGCAGTGTATAGGTGATGGAGTATAATCCTCCGTCCTAGTACCTGCAGTGTATAGGTGATGGAGTATAATCCTCCGTCCTAGTACCTGCAGTGTATAGGTGATGGAGTATAATCCTCCGTCCTAGTACCTGCAGTGTATAGGTGATGGAGTATAATCCCCCGTCCTAGTACCTGCAGTGTATAGGTGATGGAGTATAATGGAGTATAATCCCCCCTCCTAGTACCTGCAGTGTATAGGTGATGGAGTATAATCCCCCGTCCTAGTACCTGCAGTGTATAGGTGATGGAGTATAATCCCCCGTCCTAGTACCTGCAGTGTATAGGTGATGGAGTATAATCCCCGTCCTAGTACCTGCAGTGTGTAGGTGATGGAGTATAATGGAGTATAATTCTCCGTCCTAGTACCTGCAGTGTAAAGGTGATGGAGTATAATGGAGTATAATCCCCCGTCCTAGTACCTGCAGTGTATAGGTGATGGAGTATAATCCCCCGTCCTAGTACCTGCAGTGTATAGGTGATGGAGTATAATGGAGTATAATCCCCCGTCCTAGTACCTGCAGTGTATAGGTGATGGAGTATAATCCCCCGTCCTAGTACCTGCAGTGTATAGGTGATGGAGTATAATGGAGTATAATCCCCCGTCCTAGTACCTGCAGTGTATAGGTGATGGAGTATAATCCTCCGTCCTAGTACCTGCAGTGTATAGGTGATGGAGTATAATCCCCCCGTCCTAGTACCTGCAGTGTATAGGTGATGGAGTATAATCCTCCGTCCTAGTACCTGCAGTGTATAGGTGATGGAGTATAATCCTCCATCCTAGTACCTGCAGTGTATAGGTGATGGAGTATAATCCCCCGTCCTAGTACCTGCAGTGTATAGGTGATGGAGTATAATGGAGTATAATCCCCCGTCCTAGTACCTGCAGTGTATAGGTGATGGAGTATAATCCTCCGTCCTAGTACCTGCAGTGTATAGGTGATGGAGTATAATCCTCCGTCCTAGTACCTGCAGTGTATAGGTGATGGAGTATAATCCTCCGTCCTAGTACCTGCAGTGTATAGGTGATGGAGTATAATCCTCCGTCCTAGTACCTGCAGTGTATAGGTGATGGAGTATAATCCCCCCGTCCTAGTACCTGCAGTGTATAGGTGATGGAGTATAATCCTCCGTCCTAGTACCTGCAGTGTATAGGTGATGGAGTATAATGGAGTATAATCCCCGTCCTAGTATCTGCAGTGTATAGGTGATGGAGTATAATGAAGTATAATCGATCATAATAATCATATAATCATATAATGGAGTATAATCCATCACCTATATACATTGTCATCCTTCTGGGGCAGTGAAGGGGTTAAGTTTTAGGACCCCTAGTGGTCTAGGGCATTTCAGGAGACTGATGGAGGGCACATCACCACTCTGTGATGGGGTGGAGTGTTCTTTCCCTGGGCAGTGTCCAGAGCTGTCTATAAGGGTCAGCGAGCAGGACGTCCCTCTTAAAGGGCCCCGTGTCCTGCCGTGTGATACCGGTGCTTTATATTCTCCTCCATTCATCTCCATTGAGGAGACTGTGACAGAACAATTCCTTTATATATAAGCAGAGCCAGATAATAATAGATGAGGATCCTGGTTAGCGGCGCCCTGCAGCCACACGTACTGCCGCCGCCACTGCCAACGTAATCCAGTTACTTCACAAATCACTCACAAGAGTCTTTTCATCAATCCATGAATCTTATACTAAAGATTATATGTAAGGAGTACAAGGTAACGCTGCAGGTACTAGGACGAGGGATTATACTCCATCACCTATACACTGCAGGTACTAGGATGGAGGATTATACTCTATTATACTCTATCACCTATACACTGCAGGTACTAGGACGGGGGATTATACTCCATACCTATACCTCCATCACTCCTACACACTGCAGGTACTAGGACGGGGGATTATACTCCATCACCTACACACTGCAGGTACTAGGACAGGGGATTATACTCCATCACCTATACACTGCAGGTACTAGGACGGGGGATTATACTCCATTATACTCCATCACCTATACACTGCAGGTACTAGGATGGAGGATTATACTCCATTATACTCCATCACCTATACACTGCAGGTACTAGGACGGGGGATTATACTCCATCACCTATACACTGCAGGTACTAGGACGGGGGATTATACTCCATTATACTCCATCACCTATACACTGCAGGTACTAGGATGGAGGATTATACTCCATTATACTCCATCACCTATACACTGCAGGTACTAGGATGGAGGATTATACTCCATCACCTATACACTGCAGGTACTAGGATGGAGGATTATACTCCATCACCTAAACACTGCAGGTACTAGGATGGAGGATTATACTCCATTATACTCCATCACCTATACACTGCAGGTACTAGGACGAGGGATTATACTCCATTATACTCCATCACCTACACACTGCAGGTACTAGGACGGGGGATTATACTCCATCACCTATACACAGCAGGTACTAGGATGGAGGATTATACTCCATTATACTCCATCACCTACACACTGCAGGTACTAGGACGGGGGGATTATACTCCATCACCTATACACTGCAGGTACTAGGATGGGGATTATACTCCATTATACTCCATCACCTACACACTGCAGGTACTAGGACGGGGGATTATACTCCATCACCTATACACTGCAGGTACTAGGACGGGGGATTATACTCCATTATACTCCATCACCTATACACTGCAGGTACTAGGATGGAGGATTATACTCCATCACCTATACACTGCAGGTACTAGGATGGAGGTTTCTCCTTATACTCTACCCCTATACACTGCAGGTACTAGGATGGAGGATTATACTCCATTATACTCTATCACCTATACACTGCAGGTACTAGGATGGAGGATTATACTCCATTATACTCTATCACCTATACACTGCAGGTACTAGGACGGGGGATTATACTCCATCACCTATACACTGCAGGTACTAGGAGGGGGGATTATACTCCATCACCTATACACTGCAGGTACTAGGACGGAGGATTATACTCCATCACCTATACACTGCAGGTACTAGGATGGAGGATTATACTCCATTATACTCTATCACCTATACACTGCAGGTACTAGGACGGGGGATTATACTCCATCACCTACACACTGCAGGTACTAGGACGGGGGATTATACTCCATCACCTATACACTGCAGGTACTAGGACGGGGGATTATACTCCATTATTCTCTATCACCTATACACTGCAGGTACTAGGACGGGGATTATACTCCATTATACTCCATCACCTATACACTGCAGGTACTAGGATGGAGGATTATACTCCATTATACTCCATCACCTTTACACTGCAGGTACTAGGACGGGGATTATACTCCATTATACTCCATCACCTATACACTGCAGGTACTAGGATGGAGGATTATACTCCATCACCTATACACTGCAGGTACTAGGATGGAGGATTATACTCCATTATACTCCATCACCTATACACTGCAGGTACTAGGACGGGGGATTATACTCCATCACCTATACACTGCAGGTACTAGGATGGGGGATTATACTCCATCACCTATACACTGCAGGTACTAGGACGGGGGATTATACTCCATCACCTATACACTGCAGGTACTAGGAGGGGGGATTATACTCCATTATACTCCATCACCTATACACTGCAGGTACTAGGACGGGGGATTATACTCCATCACCTATACACTGCAGGTACTAGGAGGGGGGATTATACCCATTATACTCCATCCCTATACACCAGGTCTGGACCGGGGATTATACTCCATCACCTATACACTGCAGGTACTAGGACGGGGGATTATACTCCATTTTACTCCATCACCTTTACACTGCAGGTACTAGGACGGGGGATTATACTCCATTATACTCCATCACCTACACACTGCAGGTACTAGGACGGGGGATTATACTCCATTATACTCCATCACCTTTACACTGCAGGTACTAGGACAGGGGATTATACTCCATCACCTATACACTGCAGGTACTAGGACGGGGGATTATACTCCATTATACTCCATCACCTACACACTGCAGGTACTAGGACGGGGGATTATACTCCATTATACTCCATCACCTACACACTGCAGGTACTAGGACGGGGGATTATACTCCATTATACTCCATCACCTATACACTGCAGGTACTAGGACGGGGGATTATACTCCATCACCTATACACTGCAGGTACTAGGACGGGGGATTATACTCCATCACCTATACACTGCAGGTACTAGGACGGGGGATTATACGCCATCACCTATACACTGCAGGTACTAGGACGGGGGATTATACGCCATCACCTATACACTGCAGGTACTAGGAGGGGGATTATACTCCATTATACTCCATCACCTATACACTGCAGGTACTAGGATGGAGGATTATACTCTATCACCTATACACTGCAGGTACTAGGACAGGGGATTATACTCCATCACCTATACACTGCAGGTACTAGGACGGGGGATTATACTCCATCACCTATACACTGCAGGTACTAGGACGGGGGATTATACTCCATTATACTCCATCACCTATACACTGCAGGTACTAGGACGGGGGATTATACTCCATTATACTCCATCACCTATACACTGCAGGTACTAGGACGGGGGATTATACGCCATCACCTATACACTGCAGGTACTAGGATGGAGGATTATACTCCATCACCTATACACTGCAGGTACTAGGACAGGGGATTATACTCCATCACCTATACACTGCAGGTACTAGGACGGGGGATTATACTCCATTATACTCCATCACCTTTACACTGCAGGTACTAGGACAGGGGATTATACTCCATCACCTATACACTGCAGGTACTAGGACGGGGGATTATACTCCATTATACTCCATCACCTTTACACTGCAGGTACTAGGACAGGGGATTATACTCCATCACCTATACACTGCAGGTACTAGGACGGGGGATTATACTCCATTATACTCCATCACCTTTACACTGCAGGTACTAGGACGGGGGATTATACGCCATCACCTATACACTGCAGGTACTAGGACGGGGGATCATACGCCATCACCTATACACTGCAGGTACTAGGACGGAGGATTATACTCCATCACCTATACACTGCAGGTACTAGGACGGGGGATTATACTCCATTATACTCCATCACCTACACACTGCAGGTACTAGGACGGGGGATTATACTCCATTATACTCCATCACCTACACACTGCAGGTACTAGGACGGGGGATTATACGCCATCACCTATACACTGCAGGTACTAGGACGGGGGATTATACGCCATCACCTATACACTGCAGGTACTAGGACGGAGGATTATACTCCATCACCTATACACTGCAGGTACTAGGACGGGGGATTATACGCCATCACCTATACACTGCAGGTACTAGGAGGGGGGATTATACTCCATTATACTCCATCACCTATACACTGCAGGTACTAGGATGGGGTTATACTCCATCACCTATACACTGCAGGTACTAGGATGGAGGATTATACTCCATCACCTATACACTGCAGGTACTAGGACGGGGGATTATACTCCATTATACTCCATCACCTTTACACTGCAGGTACTAGGACAGGGGATTATACTCCATCACCTATACACTGCAGGTACTAGCACGGGGGATTATACTCCATTATACTCCATCACCTTTACACTGCAGGTACTAGGACGGGGGATTATACTAGGGTAGGGGGGATTACCATTATACTCCATCACCTACACACTGCAGGTACTAGGACGGGGGATTATAACTCCATCACCTATACACTGCAGGTACTAGGACGGGGGATTATACTCCATTATACTCCATCACCTACACACTGCAGGTACTAGGACGGGGGATTATACGCCATCACCTATACACTGCAGGTACTAGGACAGGGGATTATACGCCATCACCTATACACTGCAGGTACTAGGAGGGGGATTATACTCCATTATACTCCATCACCTATACACTGCAGGTACTAGGATGGAGGATTATACTCCATCACCTATACACTGCAGGTACTAGGACGGGGGATTATACGCCATCACCTATACACTGCAGGTACTAGGAGGGGGGATTATACTCCATTATACTCCATCACCTATACACTGCAGGTACTAGGATGGAGGATTATACTCCATCACCTATACACTGCAGGTACTATGTCTACTGAGGTACTAGGACAGGGGATTATACTCCATCACCTATACACTGCAGGTACTAGGACGGGGGATTATACTCCATCACCTATACACTGCAGGTACTAGGACGGGGGATTATACTCCATTATACTCCATCACCTATACACTGCAGGTACTAGGACGGGGGATTATACTCCATTATACTCCATCACCTATACACTGCAGGTACTAGGATGGAGGATTATACTCCATCACCTATACACTGCAGGTACTAGGACAGGGGATTATACTCCATCACCTATACACTGCAGGTACTAGGACGGGGGATTATACTCCATTATACTCCATCACCTTTACACTGCAGGTACTAGGACAGGGGATTATACTCCATCACCTATACACTGCAGGTACTAGGACGGGGGATTATACTCCATTATACTCCATCACCTTTACACTGCAGGTACTAGGACAGGGGATTATACTCCATCACCTATACACTGCAGGTACTAGGACGGGGGATTATACTCCATTATACTCCATCACCTTTACACTGCAGGTACTAGGACGGGGGATTATACGCCATCACCTATACACTGCAGGTACTAGGACGGGGGATTATACGCCATCACCTATACACTGCAGGTACTAGGACGGAGGATTATACTCCATCACCTATACACTGCAGGTACTAGGACGGGGGATTATACTCCATTATACTCCATCACCTACACACTGCAGGTACTAGGACGGGGGATTATACTCCATTATACTCCATCACCTACACACTGCAGGTACTAGGACGGGGGGATTATACGCCATCACCTATACACTGCAGGTACTAGGAGGGGGATTATACGCCATCACCTATACACTGCAGGTACTAGGACGGGGGATTATACGCCATCACCTATACACTGCAGGTACTAGGACGGAGGATTATACTCCATCACCTATACACTGCAGGTACTAGGACGGGGGATTATACGCCATCACCTATACACTGCAGGTACTAGGAGGGGGGATTATACTCCATTATACTCCATCACCTATACACTGCAGGTACTAGGATGGAGGATTATACTCCATCACCTATACACTGCAGGTACTAGGACGGGGGATTATACTCCAGTGGGGGGGATTATACTCCATTATACTCCATCACCTTTACACTGCAGGTACTAGGACAGGGGATTATACTCCATCACCTATACACTGCAGGTACTAGGCCGGGGGTTATCCCTTTCCCCATCACCTTTACACTGCGGCGGCGGGGATTATACTCCATCACCTATACACTGCAGGTACTAGGACGGGGGATTATACTCCATTATACTCCATCACCTTTACACTGCAGGTACTAGGACGGGGATTATGCATCCCTATACTCGCAGGGGGTTATACTCCATCACCTACACACTGCAGGTACTAGGACGGGGGATTATACTCCATCACCTATACACTGCGGTCTGGCGGGGTTTCTCCTTTCTCCTCCACACTGCAGGTCTGGCGGGGGTTATCTCCTTTCTCCATCACCTACACACTGCAGGTACTAGGACGGGGGATTATACTCCATCCCTATACTCTGCGGCTGGGGGGGGGGATTATACGCCATCACCTATACACTGCAGGTACTAGGACGGGGGATTATACGCCATCACCTATACACTGCAGGTACTAGGACGGGGGATTATACGCTCACCTATCCACTGCGGCGGGGGGGGTTATACTCCATCACCTTTATCACTGCAGGTACTAGGACGGGGGATTATACTCCATCACCTATACACTGCAGGTACTAGGACGGGGGATTATACTCCATCACCTATACACTGCGGCAAAGAAGGGGGATTTCCCATCACCTTTACACTGCAGGTACTAGGACGGGGGATTATACTCCATTATACTCCATCACCTACACACTGCAGGTACTAGGACGGGGGATTATACGCCATCACCTATACACTGCAGGTACTAGGACGGGGGATTATACGCCATCACCTATACACTGCAGGTACTAGGAGGGGGGATTATACTCCATTATACTCCATCACCTATACACTGCAGGTACTAGGATGGAGGATTATACTCCATCACCTATACACTGCAGGTACTAGGACAGGGGATTATACTCCATCACCTATACACTGCAGGTACTAGGACGGGGGATTATACTCCATCACCTATACACTGCAGGTACTAGGACGGGGGATTATACTCCATTATACTCCATCACCTTTACACTGCAGGTACTAGGACGGGGGATTATACGCCATCACCTATACACTGCAGGTACATCAGGTAGGGGATAAGTATTAGACTCCAGCTCCAGAGACCGTACAGATTATAGAGCACAGTTCATAGGTAACCCAGAGACAGATGGGGAGGATTAGGGCGTCCTTGTTCAGCGGCCGCCCGGAGATATGTATGAAGAGTAAATAGGTTTAGTAACTGGTTCTTTAACCGGTTCTTGTCGTATATACAGGTAATGTGGAGCTGCAGCGGAGACTCTTCTGTATCCGACTGTCTAAGCCGTCCTGCTGTGTGCCTGGCCGCCTGGACAGACCTTTCATCGAGGTTCCTATCAGACAGTCTGTCTCAGGTTTCTTTGTTTTGGGGTCTTCATTTAACCCCTTCTAGTTTTATGCTATAGCCGTTCATAGACCTGAAATAACCGAGGCCCAAAGCTCATGATTTTGAATGATTTTTTGGCCATTAAAGGGGCTCTCTGCTTAGGACTGAATGTACTTGGTGCAGTGCTTGGGGGTAGGGGGGCTCTGTCTGTAATAACCCCCCAGGGATGGATCCCAATACAGGGAAGTGCGGTATTACACAATGCAGTGCATGGCTGTGCCAAGTCCTCTAGGGCTGGAGACGCTAGGTGCTGTGCCCTGCTCCCTGGCTAATGGGGGGCCCTCCATGACATCCATGTGGCTCAATAGGACAGGGCTGTCCAGCATACTAGAACATAGGCTTATGGCAGCCGCCATAGCGGTGCGTCCTGTATCCACCCCAGTGTCATCAGCCATTGTATCCGCCATGTAACACCTGTAGGGTAAGTGGGCAGATGTCAGGGATTTTCCTCCATTGTGAGCGCTGCAGCCATTGCAGAAGTGCTGAGAATAACCTGGGACGCAACACACGGCTGAACACAGCGACTCCCCATGTAAGGCACCTCTCAGGTAACCCGCGATGATTAGGAAAAACGGTATCTAAGCGGCTAAAGCGAGAGAGACTTGGAGGTTGTGATGTGAGGCGTCTCTTAAGACTGAACACACAGGACGAGCGGCACGAGGAGGAAAGAGGAATCTGCAGTAATTGTATCCCATGAGCCTCTCCTGCCACCAGCTGAAATGGATTGCAGTGTGACCGGAGTACATGAAATGCACGGTGACATCACTTTCTGAATATAGCGCCCGAGCAAGCGGTTACACGCTGCCAGCCTGATAGATGTTTGTTCCCTGGTGACCGATGCTCCACTTTACACTTGTTTTCAGAAAGAAGAATGGCTAGCTTGGATTTCATTAAAGGGACATCACAGGCGCCGCCATTTATACCGCGGGAATGGCGCAATTCTCCTGAAATCATCTATTGATAGGAGACGTGAAGCAGACACACCAGAAAGACAAAACTAGTCGCCCTAACATGTGTCAGACGTGGCGTAGAATCCGAGGGAGGATTAGAATCCAGAATATACAATTATATGGCCCATACTGGCTGCCACCCAACTCTCCCAGAAGCAGATAAATAAGATATTAAGAACTTGGAAGAAGAGACGGCCCAATGATAGTGATGATTTTACAGGGCATGTATACCTGCTCTGCTGCTTGTGCAACTCCCACCAAGAGGTACACTACCCAAAAGTCGCCTCTGAGAGCCCTTTTATAGGGTAGCGGGGGGAAGTGTTTTTCAGTATATAGTAGAGAATATACTATAACAGTATGCATATATTATGTACATATTATAGTATACATAGAATATAATATATAACATAATACAGTACAGATAGGATATAATATAATACAGTATACATAGAATAGAATACAGTATATATAATAAAATACAGTATACATAAATATATCATATAACATAAAATACACTATATATGTGGATTAGAATAGAATAGAGTATGACATGCTGGCTAGTGGGTACATCGGACATTCCCGCTCCTCACATTTTGGCTTCCTGTATTTTACACGTTTTTATTGGTCGTCTTATTGTTTTTTCTTCTTTTTAATTAATATAAGAGAAATGTTTTGGAAAGGAAATGGGGACAGATTGCTGAGCAGAACAGAGTGAGTTGTCCCGGCCGTCCATCTGGAGTAGCAGGCGGCTGCGGCTTCCGTTCACCGTGGGCTTGTTTGGCTGCTCTATGTCTGATCAAGACCGGGGAACCTGGTCCTATAGTGCAACCACCAACACTAGAGCGGTATAAATATGATGGAAGTGTCTCTGAACACTACAGTCGGCCTCTCCCCTCCTGACATGGCTGATAACAGATAGTAATAGATTGTAGTCCCCTGTCCTACAGTCGGCCTCTCCTCTCCTGACATGGCTGATAACAGATAGTAATAGATTGTAGTCACCTGTCCTACAGTCGGCCTCTCCTCTCCTGACATGGCTGATAACAGATAGTAATAGATTGTATTCCCCTGTCCTACAGTCGGCCTCTCCTCTCCTGACATGGCTGATAACAGATAGTAATAGATTGTAGTCCCCTGTCCTACAGTCGGCCTCTCCTCTCCTGACATGGCTGATAACAGATAGTAATAGATTGTAGTCACCTGTCCTACAGTCGGCCTCTCCCCTCCTGACATGGCTGATAACAGATAGTAATAGATTGTAGTCACCTGTCCTACAGTCGGCCTCTCCCCTCCTGACATGGCTGATAACAGATAGTAATAGATTGTAGTCACCTGTCCTACAGTCGGCCTCTCCTCTCCTGACATGGCTGATAACAGATAGTAATAGATTGTAGTCACCTGTCCTACAGTCGGCCTCTCCCCTCCTGACATGGCTGATAACAGATAGTAATAGATTGTAGTCACCTGTCCTACAGTCGGCCTCTCCCCTCCTGACATGGCTGATAACAGATAGTAATAGATTGTATTCCCCTGTCCTACAGTCGGCCTCTCCCCTCCTGACATGGCTGATAACAGATAGTAATAGATTGTATTCCCCTGTCCTACAGTCGGCCTCTCCCCTCCTGACATGGCTGATAACAGATAGTAATAGATTGTATTCCCCTGTCCTACAGTCGGCCTCTCCTCTCCTGACATGGCTGATAACATATAGTAATAGATTGTATTCCCCTGTCCTACAGTCGGCCTCTCCCCTCCTGACTGATAACAGATAGTAATAGATTGTATTCCCCTGTCCTACAGTCGGCCTCTCCCCTCCTGACATGGCTGATAACAGATAGTAATAGATTGTAGTCACCTGTCCTACAGTCGGCCTCTCCCCTCCTGACATGGCTGATAACAGATAGTAATAGATTGTATTCCCCTGTCCTACAGTCGGCCTCTCCCCTCCTGACATGGCTGATAACAGATAGTAATAGATTGTAGTCACCTGTCCTACAGTCAGCCTCTCCCGCCTGACATGGCTGATAACAGATAGTAATAGATTGTATTCCCCTGTCCTACAGTCGGCCTCTCCTTTCCTGACATGGCTGATAACAGATAGTAATAGATTGTAGTCGCCTGTCCTACAGTCGGCCTCTCCCCTCCTGACATGGCTGATAACAGATAGTAATAGATTGTATTTCCCTGTCCTACAGTCGGCCTCTCCTCCTCCTGACAGGCTGACGATGTATTATATTTTTTTCCCCCTCCCCCCCCTCCCCCCTGACATGGCTGATAACAGATAGTAATAGATTGTAGTCCCCTGTCCTACAGTCGGCCTCTCCCCTCCTGACATGGCTGATAACAGATAGTAATAGATTGTATTCCCCTGTCCTACAGTCGGCCTCTCCCCTCCTGACATGGCTGATAACAGATAGAATAGGTTTTTCCCCCTCCCCAACCCCCCCCCCCCCCCCGCATGGCTGATAAGGTAATAGATTGTATTCCCCTGTCCTACAGTCGGCCTCTCCCCTCCTGACATGGCTGATAACAGATAGTAATAGATTGTATTCCCCTGTCCTACAGTCGGCCTCTCTCCTCCTGACATGGCTGATAACAGATAGTAATAGATTGTAGTCCCCTGTCCTACAGCCAGCCTCTCCCCTCCTGACATGGCTGATAACAGATAGTAATAGATTGTAGTCCCCTGTCCTACAGTCGGCCTCTCCCCTCCTGACATGGCTGATAACAGATAGTAATAGATTGTATTCCCCTGTCCTGCAGTCGGCCTCTCCCCTCCTGACATGGCTGATAACAGATAGTAATAGATTGTAGTCCCCTGTCCTACAGTCGGCCTCTCCCGCCTGACATGGCTGATAACAGATAGTAATAGATTGTATTCCCCTGTCCTGCAGTCGGCCTCTCCCCTCCTGACATGGCTGATAACAGATAGTAATAGATTGTAGTCCCCTGTCCTACAGTCGGCCTCTCCCCGCCTGACATGGCTGATAACAGATAGTAATAGATTGTATTCCCCTGTCCTACAGTCGGCCTCTCCTCTCCTGACATGGCTGATAACAGATAGTAATAGATTGTAGTCCCCTGTCCTACAGTCGGCCTCTCCCCTCCTGACATGGCTGATAACAGATAGTAATAGATTGTATTCCCCTGTCCTACAGTCGGCCTCTCCTCTCCTGACATGGCTGATAACAGATAGTAATGGTCCCCTGTCCTACAGTCGGCCTCTCCTCTCCTGACATGGCTGATAACAGATAGTAATAGATTGTAGTCCCCTGTCCTACAGTCGGCCTCTCCCCTCCTGACATGGCTGATAACAGATAGTAATAGATTGTAGTCACCTGTCCTACAGTCGGCCTCTCCCCTCCTGACATGGCTGATAACAGATAGTAATAGATTGTATTCCCCTGTCCAACAGTCGGCCTCTCCCCTCCTGACATGGCTGATAACAGATAGTAATAGATTGTATTCCCCTGTCCTACAGTCGGCCTCTCCCCTCCTGACATGGCTGATAACAGATAGTAATAGATTGTAGTCCCCTGTCCTACAGTCGGCCTCTCCCCGCCTGACATGGCTGATAACAGATAGTAATAGATTGTATTCCCCTGTCCCACAGTCGGCCTCTCCTTTCCTGACATGGCTGATAACAGATAGTAATAGATTGTAGTCCCCTGTCCTACAGTCGGCCTCTCCCCTCCTGACATGGCTGATAACAGATAGTAATAGATTGTATTCCCCTGTCCAACAGTCGGCCTCTCCCCTCCTGACATGGCTGATAACAGATAGTAATAGATTGTATTCCCCGCCACGTCGGCTCCCCCCCTGGCTGTACAGTGCGGTTCCCCTGCCCAGCGGCCTCCCCCCTCCTGACATGGCTGATAACAGATAGTAATAGATTGTATTCCCCTGTCCTACAGTCGGCCTCTCCTCTCCTGACGTGGCTGATAACAGATAGTAATAGATTGTATTCCCCTGTCCTACAGTCGGCCTCTCCTCTCCTGACATGGCTGATAAGAGATAGTAATAGATTGTATTCCCCTGTCCTACAGTCGGCCTCTCCCCTCCTGACATGGCTGATAACAGATAGTAATAGATTGTATTCCCCTGTCCTACAGTCGGCCTCTCCTCTCCTGACATGGCTGATAAGAGATAGTAATAGATTGTAGTCCCCTGTCCTACAGTCGGCCTCTCCTGACATGGCTGATAAGAGATAGTAATAGATTGTATTCCCCTGTCCTACAGTCGGCCTCTCCCCTCCTGACATGGCAGATAACAGATAGTAATAGATTGTATTCCCCTGTCCTACAGTCGGCCTCTCCTCTCCTGACATGGCAGATAACAGATAGTAATAGATTGTAGTCCCCTGTCCTACAGTCGGCCTCTCCCCTCCTGACATGGCTGATAACAGATAGTAATAGATTGTATTCCCCTGTCCTACAGTCGGCCTCTCCTTTCCTGACATGGCTGATAACAGATAGTAATAGATTGTATTCCCCTGTCCTACAGTCGGCCTCTCCTCTCCTGACATGGCTGATAACAGATAGTAATAGATTGTATTCCCCTGTCCTACAGTCGGCCTCTCCCCTCCTGACGTGGCTGATAACAGATAGTAATAGATTTTAGTCACCTGTCCTACAGTCGGCCTCTCCCCTCCTGACATGGCTGATAACAGATAGTAATAGATTGTAGTCCCCTGTCCTACAGTCGGCCTCTCCCCTCCTGACATGGCTGATGTCAGTCACATATACAGCATGATGGAAGTGTCTTTGAACATGAGGGGCGCTGTCGGCCACCTCTTATGGGTCCTGCTATCAGCACAGTCACAGGGCGGATTATAATCTTGCAGTCTTGGGGACAGGAAGACGGAGCAGTCTGGCTGACACTATTTATTGGGGTCACTCTAGTTGACACTGTTTTTAGGGATCAATCTTGTCAACGTTGTTTATAGGGGTCACTCTTTTTCACACTGGTTATAGGGGGCACTCCGGTTGACGCTGTTTATAGAGGGCACTCTGGTTGATACTATTTATAGGGGACACTCTGGTTGATACTATTTATAGGGGGCACTCTGGTTGACGCTGTTTATAGGGGGCATTTTGTTTGATACTATTTATAGGGGACACTCTGGTTGACACTGTTCTGGGGGGCACTCTGGCTGACACTATTTATAGGGGGCATTTTGTTTGATACTATTTATAGGGGGCACTCTGGTTGATGCTGTTTATAGGGGGCATTTTGTTTAATACTATTTATAGGGGGCAATCAGGTTGACGCTGTTCCTAGGGGGCACTCTGGTTGACGATGTTTATAGGGGGCACTCTGGTTGACGCTGTTTATAGGGGGCATTTTGTTTTATACTAATTATAGGGGGCACTCTGGTTGACGTTGTTTATAGGGGGCATTTTGTTTGATACTATTTATAGGGGGCACTCTGGTTGACGCTGTTCCTGGGGGAACTCCGGTTGACGCTGTTTATAGGGGGCACTTCGGTTGACGCTGTTTATATGGGGCACTCCGGTTGACGCTGTTTATAGGGGGCACTCCGGTTGACGCTATTTATAGGGGGCACTTCGGTTGAAGCTGTTTATAGGGGACACTCCAGTTGACGCTGTTTATAGGGGGCACTCCAGTTGACGCTATTTATAGGGGGCACTCCGGTTGACGCTGTTTATAGGGGACACTCCGGTTGACGCTGTTTATAGAGGGCACTCTGGTTGATACTATTTATAGGGGGCACTCTGGTTGATACTACAGTATTTATAGAGGGCACTCTGGTTGATACTATTTATAGGGGGCACTCTGGTTGATACTATTTATAGGGGGCACTCTGGTTGATACTATTTATAGGGGGCACTCTGGTTGATACTACAGTATTTATAGAGGGCACTCTGGTTGATACTATTTATAGGGGGCACTCTGGTTGATACTATTTATAGGGGGCACTCTGGTTGATACTACAGTATTTATAGAGGGCACTCTGGTTGATACTATTTATAGGGGGCACTCTGGTTGATACTATTTATAGGGGGCACTCTGGTTGATACTACAGTATTATAGGGGACTCTGGTTGTACTCTTAGGGGCCTCTTGATGATCTGTTTATAGGGGGTACTCTGGTTGATGCTGTTTATTTTTTTTTTTATACTATTTATAGGGGACACTCTGGTTGACACTGTTCTGGGGGGCACTCTGGCTGACACTATTTATAGGGGGCATTTTGTTTGATACTATTTATAGGGGGCACTCTGGTTGATGCTGTTTATAGGGGGCATTTTGTTTAATACTATTTATAGGGGGCAATCTGGTTGACGCTGTTCCTGGGGGCACTCCGGTTGACGCTGTTCCTGTGGGGCACTCTGGTTGACGATGTCTATAGGGGGCACTCTGGTTGACGCTGTTTATAGGGGGCATTTTGTTTTATACTAATTATAGGGGACACTCTGGTTGACGTTGTTTATAGGGGGCATTTTGTTTGATACTATTTATGGGGACACTCTGGTTGACGCTGTTCCTGGGGGAACTCCGGTTGACGCTGTTTATATGGGGCACTCCGGTTGACGCTGTTTATAGGGGACACTCCAGTTGACGCTATTTATAGGGGGCACTTCGGTTGATGCTGTTTATAGGGGACACTCCAGTTGACGCTGTTTATAGGGGCCACTCTGGTTGATGATGTTTATAGGGGGCACTCTGGTTGATACTATTTATAGGGGGCACTCTGTTTGATACTATTTATAGGGGCCCTCTGGTTGACGCTGTTTATAGGGGGCATTCTAGTTGACACTGTTTTTAGGGATTACTCTGGTTGACACTATTTATAGGGGGCATTTTGTTTGATACTATTTATAGGGGGCACTCCTGTTGACGCTGTTTCTGGGCGCACTCTGGTTGACGCTGTTTCTGGGCGCACTCTGGTTGACGCTGTTCCTGGGGGCACTCCGGTTGACGCTGTATATAGGGGGCACTCCGGTTGACGCTGTTTATAGGGGGCACTCCGGTTGACGCTGTTTATAGGGGGCACTCTGGTTATTGCTGTTTATAGGGGGCACTCTTGTTGACGCTGTTTATAGGGGGCATTTTGTTTGATACTATTTATAGGGGGCGCTCTGGTTGAAGCTGTTTATAGGGGGCACTCTGGTTGAAGCTGTTTATAGGGGGCATTTTGTTTGATACTATTTATAGGGGGCACTCTGGGTCACTACGGTCGACGCTGTTTATAGGGGGCACTCTGGTTATTGCTGTTTATAGGGGGCACTCTTGTTGATGCTGTTTATAGGGGGCATTTTGTTTGATACTATTTATAGGGGGCACTCTGGTTGAAGCTGTTTATAGGGGGCACTCTGGTTGAAGCTGTTTATAGGGGGCATTTTGTTTGATACTATTTATAGGGGGCACTCTGGGTCACTACGGTCGACGCTGTTTATAGGGGGCACTCTGGTTATTGCTGTTTATAGGGGGCACTCTTGTTGACGCTGTTTATAGGGGGCATTTTGTTTGATACTATTTATAGGGGGCACTCTGGTTGAAGCTGTTTATAGGGGGCATTTTGTTTGATACTATTTATAGGGGGCACTCTGGTTGAAGCTGTTTATGGGGGCATTTTGTTTGATACTATTTATAGGGGGCCCCTGGTTGAAGCTGTTTATAGGGGGCATTTTGTTTGATACTATTTATAGGGGGCACTCTGGGTCACTACGGTCGACGCTGTTTATAGGGGGACTCCGGTTGACGCTGTTCCTGGGGGCACTCCGGTTGACGCTGTTTATAGGGGGCACCCTGACTGGCACTGTTCCTTGGGGGGGGGGGGGGCACGGACTAACCTGCAGTGCTTTCTGAGAATGGTATGACATGGGGGCGCTCTTGGCCCCCTTACATGGGTGCCGGTCCCAGCACTGTCACAGGAGGGATTCTAATCCTGGAGACAGGAGCCTGGGCACTTATGTGCAGATGATGAATACAGACACGTGCGGCCGGAGCGCCAGCGGGGAGCAAACACGATGAAATATGCATCCGCTCCTGCATTAACTTGTCTGCTGTATAAAATGTGTCTGATCAATAATGCAGACATTTCATTCAGCAAATGCCAAGCGTCAGGGACCGTATCCGAGAAGCTGCTGATTATTCGCCAACTCCGGGCACTGGAGCTGCCGCTATTGACATGGTAATGAGGCGCCCTCCATCTCCCCTCATTACACAGCGCCCTATATTTGGAACATATCATGGGATGATGAATACATCATATAGTACAGGAGGAGGGTACAGTATACAGCTGGTACCATAACCGCTATATACAGGGCGATACAGTATACAGCTGGCACCATATCCGCTATATACAGGGCGATACAATATACAGCTGGCACCATAACCGCTATATACAGGGCGATACAGTATACAGCTGGTACCATAACTGCTATATACAGGGTGATACAGTATACAGCTGGTACCATAACCGCTATATACAGGGCTATACAGTATACAGCTGGTACCATAACCGCTATATACAGGGCGATACAGTATACAGCTGGCACCATAACCGCTAAACAGGGGATACACGGGGCGGCCGCTATATACAGGGTGATACAGTATACAGCTGGTACCATAACCGCTATATACAGGGCGATACAGTATACAGCTGGCACCATAACCGCTATATACAGGGCGATACAGTATACAGCTGGCACCATAACCGCTATATACAGGGTGATACAGTATACAGCTGGCACCATAACTGCTATATACAGGGTGATACAGTATACAGCTGGTACCATAACTGCTATATACAGGGTGATACAGTATACAGCTGGCACCATAACCGCTATATACAGGGCGATACAGTATACAGCTGGCACCATAACCGCTATATACAGGGCAATACAATATACAGCTGGTACCATAACCGCTATATACAGGGTGATACAGTATACAGCTGGTACCATAACCGCTATATACAGGGTGATACAGTATACAGCTGGTACCATAACCGCTATATACAGGGTGATACAGTATACAGCTGGTACCATAACCGCTATATACAGGGTGATACAGTATACAGCTGGCACCATAACCGCTATATACAGGGCGATACAGTATACAGCTGGCACCATAACCGCTATATACAGGGAGATACAGTATACAGCTGGCACCATATCCGCTATATACAGGGCGATACAGTATACAGCTGGCACCATAACCGCTATATACAGGGCGATACAGTATACAGTTGGCACCATATCCGCTATATACAGGGCGATACAGTATACAGCTGGCACCATAACCGCTATATACAGGGCGATACAGTATACAGCTGGCACCATAACCGCTATATACAGGGTGATACAGTATACAGCTGGCACCATAACCGCTATATACAGAGCGATACAGTATACAGCTGGCACCATAACCGCTATATACAGGGCGATACAGTATACAGCTGGCACCATATCCGCTATATACAGGGCGATACAGTATACAGCTGGCACCATAACTGCTATATACAGGGCGATACAGTATACAGCTGGCACCATATCCGCTATATACAGGGCGATACAGTATACAGTTGGCACCATATCCGCTATATACAGGGCGATACAGTATACAGCTGGCACCATAACCGCTATATACAGGGCGATACAGTATACAGCTGGCACCATAACCGCTATATACAGGGCGATACAGTATACAGCTGGCACCATATCCGCTATATACAGGGCGATACAGTATACAGTTGGCACCATAACCGCTATATACAGGGCGATACAGTATACAGTTGGCACCATAACCGCTATATACAGGGCGATACAGTATACAGCTGGCACCATAACCGCTATATACAGGGCGATACAGTATACAGCTGGCACCATATCCGCTATATACAGGGCGATACAGTATACAGCTGGCACCATAACCGCTATATACAGAGCGATACAGTATACAGCTGGTACCATAACTGCTATATACAGGGTGATACAGTATACAGCTGGCACCATAACCGCTATATACAGGGTGATACAGTATACAGCTGGCACCATAACCGCTATATACAGGGCGATACAGTATACAGTTGGCACCATATCCGCTATATACAGGGCGATACAGTATACAGCTGGCACCATAACCGCTATATACAGGGCGATACAGTATACAGCTGGCACCATAACCGCTATATACAGGGCGATACAGTATACAGCTGGCACCATAACCGCTATATACAGGGCGATACAGTATACAGCTGGCACCATAACCGCTATATACAGGGCGATACAGTATACAGCTGGCACCATAACCGCTATATACAGGGCGATACAGTATACAGCTGGCACCATAACCGCTATATACAGGGCGATACAGTATACAGCTGGCACCATAACCGCTATATACAGGGCAGATACAGTATACAGCTGGCACCATAACTGCTATATACAGGGCGATACAGTATACAGCTGGCACCATAACCGCTATATACAGGGTGATACAGTATACAGCTGGCACCATAACCGCTATATACAGGGCGATACAGTATACAGCTGGCACCATAACCGCTATATACAGGGCAATACAGTATACAGTTGGCACCATAACTGCTATATACAGGGTGATACAGTATACAGCTGGTACCATAACCGCTATATACAGGGCGATACAGTATACAGCTGGCACCATAACTGCTATATACAGGGCGATACAGTATACAGCTGGCACCATAACCGCTATATACAGGGCGATACATTCGTGACCGTTTCATACAGTATACAGATGCTGCCATGACTATATACAGGGGGTACAATGTACAGCTGGTATTATGATTATGAGATTCAGGGTGATACACCAATAATGTTAGATGTCTTGCACTTTGGCTTGAGAAGTGGATTAAGATGGTCTAACTGAGTATACACGGTCTGGATTTAATTCAGCTCTATCAATCAAACAGGATAGTCCCTTCTGTAAAACCACTAAACCCCAGCAGAATAGTGAGCGCAGCTCTGGAGTATAATACAGGATGTAACTCAGGATCAGTGCAGGATAAGTAATGTAATGTATGTACACAGTGACTGTACCAGCAGAACAGTGAGCGCAGCTCTGGAGTATAATACAGGATAAGTAATGTAATGTATGTACACAGTGACTGTACCAGCAGAATAGTGAGCGCAGCTCTGGAGTATAATACAGGATGTAACTCAGGATCAGTACAGGATAAGTAATGTAATGTATGTACACAGTGACTGTACCAGCAGAATAGTGAGTGCAGCTCTGGAGTATAATACAGGATATAACTCAGGATCAGTACAGGATAAGTAATGTAATGTATGTACACAGTGACTGTACCAACAGAATAGTGAGCGCAGCTCTGGAGTATAATACAGGGGGGGATGTAACTCAGGATCAGTACAGGATAAGTAATGTAATGTATGTACACAGTGACTGTAGCAGCAGAATAGTGAGCGCAGCTCTGGAGTATAATACAGGATGTAACTAAGGATCAGTACAGGATAAGTAATGTAATGTATGTACACAGTGACTGCACCAGCAGAATAGTGAGCGCAGCTCTGGAGTATAATACAGGATATAACTCAGGATCAGTACAGGATAAGTAATGTAATGTATGTACACAGTGACTGTACCAGCAGAATAGTGAGCGCAGCTCTGGGGTATAATACAGGATGCAACTCAGGATCAGTACAGGATACGTAATGTAATGTATGTACACAGTGACTGTACCAGCAGAATAGTGAGCGCAGCTCTGGAGTATAATACAGGATGTAACTCAGGATCAGTACAGGATAAGTAATGTAATGTATGTACACAGTGACTGTACCAGCAGAATAATGAGCGCAGCTCTGGAGTATAATACAGGATAAGTAATGTAATGTATGTACACAGTGACTGTACCAGCAGAATAGTGAGCGCAGCTCTGGAGTATAATACAGGATCAGTACAGGGCAGGTAATATAATATTCTATAGTGTTTCTGTAGATATAGGGTGCAGTAAGTTATAAGGTGAAGGTTTAGGCTCCGGCAGTTTCTGGATACTTGGGCTGACCTGTAGTGTTTCTGCACACATGGGAGTGCTGTATCCGTGTGGAGATTTGTGGATAGACAGGATTTGCCTCTCGGGTTTTGGCTGATGGGTGTTATGTTTCTAAGTATTAGCCTGGGTGTGAACATCATGGGCATCAGGAGCAGGATAAATATTAGGGCACAGTAAACATCTCGCAGGCTCCGCACTGTGGAGGTTTTTATAGCTTTAACCCTTTCTTGTCTGCTGTGAGATGACATGCTGGCTGCAGAACTTCTTCTGTTCTCTGCTGATGTTCTCCTTAGGGTCGGTTCACACTACTATTGAAGTCCTTTATGATGGGGTCTATTAAAAAAACAGACGTCTATCATAATGGACAGTAGACGGATACTAACTGATGATAATGTGTCCGTTATTATACAGAAATAAGAAATAAGACCACCATTACCATCCGTCATACATGTGCTAGCCATAAACATTAATATTACAAAATAAAACCCTTCACATCCATCATACATCTGGTAGCCATCCTTCGCACCCATCATACATCTGGTAGCCATCCTTCACACCCATCATACATCTGGTAGCCATCCTTCACACCCATCATACATCTGGTAGCCATCCTTTACACCCGTCATACATCTGGTAGCCATCCTTCGCACCCGTCATACATCTGGTAGCCATCCTTCGCACCCGTCATACATCTGGTAGCCATCCTTCGCACCCGTCATACATCTGGTAGCCATCCTTCGCACCCATCATACATCTGGTAGCCATCCTTCGCACCCATCATACATCTGGTAGCCATCCTTCACACCCGTCATACATCTGGTAGCCATCCTTCGCACCCATCATACATCTGGTAGCCATCCTTTGCACCCATCATACATCTGGTAGCCATCCTTCACACCCGTCATACATCTGGTAGCCATCCTTCGCACCCGTCATACATCTGGTAGCCATCCTTCGCACCCGTCATACATCTGGTAGCCATCCTTCGCACCCATCATACATCTGGTAGCCATCCTTCGCACCCATCATACATCTGGTAGCCATCCTTCACACCCGTCATACATCTGGTAGCCATCCTTCACACCCGTCATACATCTGGTAGCCATCCTTCGCACCCATCATACATCTGGTAGCCATCCTTCGCACCCATCATACATCTGGTAGCCATCCTTCGCACCCATCATACATCTGGTAGCCATCCTTCACACCCGTCATACATCTGGTAGCCATCCTTCGCACCCATCATACATCTGGTAGCCATCCTTCACACCCGTCATACATCTGGCCCCCCGCACTCTGGTAGCCATCCTTCCCCCGCATCCTGGCACCTTCGCACCCGTCATACATCTGGTAGCCATCCTTCGCACCCATCATACATCTGGTAGCCATCCTTCGCACCCATCATACATCTGGTAGCCATCCTTCACACCCATCATACATCTGGTAGCCATCCTTCACCCACCCCGGACCTCCATCATACATCTGGTAGCCATCCTTCACACCCGTCATACATCTGGTAGCCATCCTTCACACCCATCATACATCTGGTAGCCATCCTTCACACCCATCATACATCTGGTAGCCATCCTTCACACCCGTCATACATCTGGTAGCCATCCTTCGCACCCGTCATACATCTGGTAGCCATCCTTCACACCCGTCATACATCTGGTAGCCATCCTTCACACCCATCATACATCTGGTAGCCATCCTTTGCACCTGTCATACATCTGGTAGCCATCCTTCGCACCCAACATACATCTGGTAGCCATCCTTCGCACCCATCATACATCTGGTAGCCATCCTTCACACCCGTCATACATCTGGTAGCCATCCTTCGCACCCATCATACATCTGGTAGCCATCCTTTGCACCTGTCATACATCTGGTAGCCATCCTTCGCACCCAACATACATCTGGTAGCCATCCTTCGCACCCGTCATACATCTGGTAGCCATCCTTCACACCCATCATACATCTGGTAGCCATCCTTCACACCCGTCATACATCTGGTAGCCATCCTTTGCACCCATCATACATCTGGTAGCCATCCTTCGCACCCATCATACATCTGGTAGCCATCCTTTGCACCTGTCATACATCTGGTAGCCATCCTTCACACCCATCATACATCTGGTAGCCATCCTTCGCACCCAACATACATCTGGTAGCCATCCTTCGCACCCGTCATACATCTGGTAGCCATCCTTCACACCCATCATACATCTGGTAGCCATCCTTCACACCCATCATACATCTGGTAGCCATCCTTCACACCCGTCATACATCTGGTAGCCATCCTTCACACCCATCATACATCTGGTAGCCATCCTTCACACCCGTCATACATCTGGTAGCCATCCTTCACACCCGTCATACATCTGGTAGCCATCCTTCACACCCGTCATACATCTGGTAGCCATCCTTCACACCCATCATACATCTGGTAGCCATCCTTTGCACCTGTCATACATCTGGTAGCCATCCTTCGCACCCAACATACATCTGGTAGCCATCCTTCGCACCCATCATACATCTGGTAGCCATCCTTCACACCCGTCATACATCTGGTAGCCATCCTTCGCACCCATCATACATCTGGTAGCCATCCTTTGCACCTGTCATACATCTGGTAGCCATCCTTCGCACCCAACATACATCTGGTAGCCATCCTTCGCACCCGTCATACATCTGGTAGCCATCCTTCACACCCATCATACATCTGGTAGCCATCCTTCACACCCGTCATACATCTGGTAGCCATCCTTTGCACCCATCATACATCTGGTAGCCATCCTTCGCACCCATCATACATCTGGTAGCCATCCTTTGCACCCATCATACATCTGGTAGCCATCCTTCACACCCATCATACATCTGGTAGCCATCCTTCGCACCCATCATACATCTGGTAGCCATCCTTCACACCCATCATACATCTGGTAGCCATCCTTCGCACCCAACATACATCTGGTAGCCATCCTTCGCACCCGTCATACATCTGGTAGCCATCCTTCACACCCATCATACATCTGGTAGCCATCCTTCACACCCGTCATACATCTGGTAGCCATCCTTCGCACCCGTCATACATCTGGTAGCCATCTTTCACATCCTTTATAAGTCTATTATTTTGGGTTGAGCCTAAAGTCCGACACCCCATTATTATCTCTGCCAATAACAGTCGCTAACAGAAGAAATCCCTTTGCCGGATCTGTTAGTGTCCGTTTTCTGACTGATGCTATCAGTGGACGCTGACCAGAGTGTGAATGACCCCTTACAGGTTTTACTTCTGAAAAAGAACATGATGGCAAGTAAAACACCTTCTAGTCCATGATACAGAGCGGTATGGCGGGTGCAGGGAGTGCCCAGGAGATCTGGTGGCTTCACGCTCAGTGGTATCGCTGGCAGCGCCTTATCTGTCCCATCCATTCTTGTCACTCATGTCTGGATAAAGTTCTCTAAAAGTCTTGAGATGAGATGGCCGCCGCCGCCGTGGCAGAGTTTCCATCTGCATCTGCTGGCAAAGGATGACACATAATACATTACAGTCATGTATAACTGAGGCAAGGACTACTGGCATAGACCCGGGAATCACTACAACTCCCATCATGTAATGTCGCGCAGCCGGTACAAATAGCACTCAGGATGGTGTAAGATAATAATAGAAGACATCCTCAGCTCTGCAGTACCTGCCGGTCTGCTCCCTACTGCAGCAGCGTGTCCACGCCAAAGGACATGGGTTAGGAGACTTAGCTATATACTCTTATATACTCGGACCACACTGCTGGGGTGCAGGGTGTGTTATCTGTGGTCAGCCGATGGCCAGACCCCACCAGACCACAACATAGGCAAGTCTGTAAAATGTCTTTATTGTCTGTGTTCTTCCGTTTTGTGTATAAAGCTGTTATGCAGACTGAGATGTCTCCATGGTTACAGACTACAAACAAACCCTGTGTAGTCAGATTCTGAGTCATGTGTTACTTTCTCTCCTGAATGGACAATGGATAAAGCTATATGGACAAACTGGAAACGTCAGTATCAGATCTGTGGGGTCTGACTGCTGGCACCCCCTTGTTATTTCCCAACAGCTACACAGTGTATGGAGTGTGCTCTGGCAAGCAGCTGATCAGCAGTGGTGCTTGGAAACCTACATACCCTCGCTGCTGGTGCTGTGAGATTAGTGGAGAAAATGCAGGTTACAGGTTCCCTTTAAACATGCTGCACATTCCTGACTATGGTCATAGCCAGTGATCAGTGAAGGAGGAGGCCTCTCCATAATAGGGGAATACATGTGTCAGTGAGACGTATAGGAATCCATAGGCAAACACCCCAAATATCAGCTTCAGTAGTCAGCCAGCTTAGAACATGTATCTGTCGGGATTCAGTCAGCTTCTACAGGCGCATCTGAATAACTGAGAATATCTGTGAAACGTTCCTTCATGTCAGTAATTCAGTAATACAATCCATAATCAGCGTCTCCCATGATTGTGTGTCCTACTGAACCAGACTGAGGAAACCTTGGCAGGTGACGCTGAATTTACAAGACTGAACTGAAAGAAATAAACGTTTCATAGATATTCTAATTTATTGAGATGCTCCTGTACACCTGTCTGTAGTCGGTCATCTTGTCAGTGTCTGTAGTCGGTCTTCTTGTCGGTGTCTGTAGTCGGTCATCTTGTCAGTGTCTGTAGTCGGTCATGTTGTCGGTGTCTGTAGTCGGTCATCTTGTCGGTGTCTAGTTGGTCATCTCGGTGTCAGTAGTCGGTCATCTTGTTGGTGTCTGTAGTCTGTAGCCGGTCATCTTGTCGGTGTCTGTAGTCGGTCTTCTTGTCAGTGTCTGTAGTCGGTCTTCTTGTCGGTGTCTGTAGTCGGTCATCTTGTCAGTGTCTGTAGTCGGTCATGTTGTCGGTGTCTGTAGTTGGTCATCTTGTCGGTGTCTAGTCGGTCATCTCGGTGTCAGTAGTCGGTCATCTTGTTGGTGTCTGTAGTCTGTAGCCGGTCATCTTGTCGGTGTCTGTAGTCGGTCATCTTGTCAGTGTCTGTAGTCGGTCATCTTGTACATGTTTGTAGTCAGTCATCTTGCACGTGTCTGTAGTCGGTCTTCTCGTCGGTGTCTGTAGTCGGTCATCTTGTCGGTGTCTGTAGTTGGCCATCTTGTCGATATCTGTAGTCGGTCATCTCGGTGTCTGTAGTCGGTCATCTTGCACGTGTCTGTAGTCGGTCATCTCAGTGTCTGTAGCCGGTCATCTTGTCGGTGTCAGTAGTCGGTCATCTTTTCAGTGTCTGTAGTTGGTCATCTCGGTGTCAGTAGTCGGTCATCTTGTCGGTGTCTGTAATCGGTCATCTTGTCGGTGTCAGTAGTCGGTCATCTCGGTGTCAGTAGTCGGTCATCTTGTCGGTGTCTGTAATTGGTCATCTTGTCGGTGTCTGTAGTTGGTCATCTTGTCGATGTCTGTAGTCGGTCATGTTGTCGGTGTCTGTAGTCGGTCATCTTGTCGATGTCTGCAGTCGGTCATTTCGGTGTCAGTAGTCGGTCATCTTGTCGGTGTCTGTAGTCATTCTTCTTGTCGGTGTCTGTAGTCGGTTATGTTGTCGGTGTCTGTAGTCGGTCATCTTGTCAGTGTCTGTAGTCGGTCATCTTGTCGGTGTCTAGTCGGTCATCTCGGTGTCAGGAGTCGGTCATCTTGTTGGTGTCTGTAGTCTGTAGCCGGTCATCTTGTCGGTGTCTGTAGTCGTTCATCTTGTCAGTGTCTGTAGTCGGTCATCTTGTCAGTGTCTGTAGTCGGTCATCTTGTCAGTGTCTGTATTCGGTCATCTTGTCGGTGTCTGTAGTCGGTCTTCTTGTCAGTGTCTGTAGTCGGTCATCTTGTCGGTGTCTGTAGTCGGTCATCTTGTCAGTGTCTGTAGTCGGTCATCTTGTCGGTGTCTAGTCGGTCATCTCGGTGTCAGTAGTCGGTCATCTTGTTGGTGTCTGTAGTCTGTAGCCGGTCATCTTGTCGGTGTCTGTAGTCGGTCTTCTTGTCAGTGTCTGTAGTCGGTCATCTTGTCGGTGTCTGTAATCGGTCATCATGTCGGTGTCAGTAGTCGGTCATCTCGGTGTCAGTAGTCGGTCATCTTGTCGGTGTCTGTAATTGGTCATCTTGTCGGTGTCTGTAGTTGGTCATCTTGTCGATGTCTGTAGTCGGTCATGTCGGTGTCTGTAGTCGGTCATCTTGTCGATGTCTGTAGTCGGTCATTTCGGTGTCAGTAGTCGGTCATCTTGTCGGTGTCTGTAGTCAGTCTTCTTGTCGGTGTCTGTAGTCGGTTATGTTGTCGGTGTCTGTAGTCGGTCATCTTGTCAGTGTCTGTAGTCGGTCATCTTGTCGGTGTCTAGTCGGTCATCTCGGTGTCAGGAGTCGTTCATCTTGTGGTGTCTGTAGTCTGTAGCCGGTCATCTTGTCGGTGTCTGTAGTCGTTCATCTTGTCAGTGTCTGTAGTCGGTCATCTTGTCAGTGTCTGTAGTCGGTCATCTTGTCAGTGTCTGTAGTCGGTCATCTTGTCGGTGTCTGTAGTCGGTCTTCTTGTCAGTGTCTGTAGTCGGTCATCTTGTCGGTGTCTGTAGTCGGTCATCTTGTCAGTGTCTGTAGTCGGTCATCTTGTCGGTGTCTAGTCGGTCATCTCGGTGTCAGTAGTCGGTCATCTTGTTGGTGTCTGTAGTCTGTAGCCGGTCATCTTGTCGGTGTCTGTAGTCGGTCTTCTTGTCAGTGTCTGTAGTCGGTCATCTTGTCGGTGTCTGTAGTCGGTCATCTTGTCGGTGTCTAGTCGGTCATCTTGGTGTCAGTAGTCGGTCATCTTGTCAGTGTCTGTAGCCGGTCATCTTGTCAGTGTCTGTAGTCGGTCATCTTGTCGGTGTCTGTAGTCGTTCATCTTGTCAGTGTCTGTAGTCGGCCATCTTGTCGGGGTCTGTAGTCGTTCATCTTGTCAGTGTCTGTAGTCGGTCATCTTGTCAGTGTCTGTAGTCGTTCATCTTGTCAGTGTCTGTAGTCGGCCATCTTGTCGGGGTCTGTAGTCGTTCATCTTGTCAGTGTCTGTAGTCGGTCATCTTGTCGGTGTCTGTAGTCGTTCATCTTGTCAGTGTCTGTAGTCGGCCATCTTGTCGGGGTCTGTAGTCGTTCATCTTGTCAGTGTCTGTAGTCGGTCATCTTGTCGGTGTCTGTAGTCGTTCATCTTGTCAGTGTCTGTAGTCGGCCATCTTGTCGGGGTCTGTAGTCGTTCATCTTGTCAGTGTCTGTAGTCGGTCATCTTGTCGGTGTCTGTAGTCGTTCATCTTGTCAGTGTCTGTAGTCGGCCATCTTGTCGGGGTCTGTAGTCAGTCATCTTGCACGTGTCTGCCCCCTTGTCCTGCTGCCACACAATATCCTGTATGAAGTCTGGCTAATAATCTGGTGTAAGCACTTACCGGGTAATGTCTGACACAATCCTCCACAGGGCTGTGAATAGAGCTGACAGCTTGTCCCACCTGAACTGCCGGCCATATATACTATTCGGGCACATGGACATTGTGTCATGTGGTTGTACCCTAAGCAGTCCGCTGACCACCAGGGCGGCGTCTTTTGCCTACAGACCTTTACCTACAGTTTTGGAACGCCTTAGCCTGAGGTCATTGGCAATGTGGGAGAAGTCTTAGGGGAGAGAGGTCAGGACAGATGAGACAGGGGAGGTCATAGGAGGGTGTGTGTAATGGCCGCTCGCTCTCCTGTGGGGGGCGCTCTCTTCTCTTTACTTGGCAGCCTCTGTGAGGTATCAATAATCACGGCTGTTTATTCTGCATTTATATGGAAATTGGAGGCTTAAAGTACATGTTTACCGAGCAGGAGGAGCAGGGATGTCAGGACATACAGCAGCCTGCCTCCATCGCTTTAACCCCTTGGTGAGGCAGACGTACCAATGCTTCTCACAGACTTGTGGCGGTCAGGGCATGATGGGGGTTGTAGTTTTGCAGTAGCCGGTCTCTGTACTTACCTCCGTTAGTGGGGGTACATTATACACAGTATAGGGCCTGGCAGGCCCCTGTAACCTGTGAGGAGGCGCAGTACCTGAGGCAGTGAGAACAGTGTCATTGAGATGGATGAGTCACATCCATTCCCCCGTGTAAGCGGATAATCGTGGTGTAATGGCCTCGCCATCACTTGTAAAGCTTTTATCGCATCTTTCACCATGGAAACTTTTTCTTTGTTTTTTTTTTTTTATGTGTTTTATACAAATCGAAATTTTCCAAGAAGAAGAAGAAGAAGAAGAAGAAGAAATGATCTGTTTGACGTGCTAGACCGTAACCTGAAAATACCTTAAAGGGCTAGTACTGCTGAGAGATATGAAGAAGGCCGCGGGCCCCTCCAACCACTAGAGGGGCCCCCATCACTGTATGACCTCGGTGGCTCCAGTATGCACTCAGAGTGGAGTGCTGCTCCCTATGAGGGGAGGTCGGGCGGTTTACACCACCTCGGGGGCTTATGGGAAATAAGTTTGTGTTGTCCGTTAACTCCTGATATCCAGTGATCTCAAAGGCTCTGGATTGTCCTGATGGAGGTTAAAGGGGTATAAATATTATTAAGGGGTATAATATCACAAAAGGGGCGATAGACTCCTTACAGACCCCCTGACTCTCCTCGCCCATACTTCCCTGATTCCAACCCTGCTTAATGGAGGTGCCTGGACAGCTCATCCCCTCTGTGTGCTCATGTTATATTGTTACCGCCAGACCCCTCCTCTGTGTGCTCATGTTATATTGTTACCCCCGGACCCCTCCTCTGTGTGCTCATGTTATATTGTTACCGCCAGACCCCTCCTCTGTGTGCTCATGTTATATTGTTACCCCCGGACCCCTCTTCTGTGTGCTCATGTTATATTGTTACCCCCGGACCCCTCCTCTGTGTGCTCATGTTATATTGTTACCGCCAGACCCCTCCTCTGTGTGCTCATGTTATATTGTTACCGCCAGACCCCTCCTCTGTGTGCTCATGTTATATTGTTACCCCCGGACCCCTCTTCTGTGTGCTCATGTTATATTACCCCCGGACCCCTCCTCTGTGTGCTCATGTTATATTGTTACCGCCAGACCCCTCCTCTGTGTGCTCATGTTATATTGTTACCGCCAGACCCCTCCTCTGTGTGCTCATGTTATATTGTTACCCCCGGACCCCTCTTCTGTGTGCTCATGTTATATTGTTACCCCCGGACCCCTCTTCTGTGTGCTCATGTTATATTGTTACCCCCGCACCCCTCTTCTGTGTGCTCATGTTATATTGTTACCCCCGGACCCCTCTTCTCTGTGCTCATGTTATATTGTTACCCCCCGGACCCCTCTTCTGTGTGCTCATGTTATATTCTTACCCCCGGACCCCTCTTCTCTGTGCTCATGTTATATTGTTATGTTACCCCCGGACGCCTCTTCTGTGTGCTCATGTTATATTGTTACCGCCAGACCCCTCTTCTCTGTGCTCATGTTATTTTGTTACCCCTGGACGCCTCTTCTGTGTGCTCATGTTATATTCTTACCCCCGGACCCCTCTTCTGTGTGCTCATGTTATATTGTTACCCCCGGACCCTCTGTTGTGTACTCATGTTATATTGTTCTTACCGCCTCTTCTCTGTGCTCATGTTATATTGTTACCCCCGGACCCCTCTCCTCTGTGCTCATGTTATATTGTTACCCCCGGACGCCTCTTCTGTGTGCTCATGTTATATTGTTACCCCCGGACGCCTCTTCTGTGTGCTCATGTTATATTTTTACCCCCGGACCCCTCTTCTGTGTGCTCATGTTATATTGTTACCCCCGGACCCCTCTGTTGTGTGCTCATGTTATATTGTTACTCCTGGACGCCTCTTCTGTGTGCTCATGTTATATTGTTACCCCCGGACCCCTCTTCTGTGTGCTCATGTTATATTGTTACCCCCGGACGCCTCTTCTGTGTGCTCATGTTATATTGTTACCCCCGGACCCCTCTTCTGTGTGCTCATGTTATATTGTTACCCCCGGACCCCCCCTCTGTGTGCTCATGTTATATTGTTACCGCCAGACCCCTCCTCTGTGTGCTCATGTTATATTGTTACCGCCAGACCCCTCCTCTGTGTGCTCATGTTATATTGTTACCCCCGGACCCCTCTTCTGTGTGCTCATGTTATATTACCCCCGGACCCCTCCTCTGTGTGCTCATGTTATATTGTTACCGCCAGACCCCTCCTCTGTGTGCTCATGTTATATTGTTACCGCCAGACCCCTCCTCTGTGTGCTCATGTTATATTGTTACCCCCGGACCCCTCTTCTGTGTGCTCATGTTATATTGTTACCCCCGGACCCCTCTTCTGTGTGCTCATGTTATATTGTTCCCGGACCCCCCCGGCCCCCTCTTCTGTGTGCTCATGTTATATTGTTACCCCCGGACCCCTCTTCTCTGTGCTCATGTTATATTGTTACCCCCCGGACCCCTCTTCTGTGTGCTCATGTTATATTCTTACCCCCGGACCCCTCTTCTCTGTGCTCATGTTATATTGTTATGTTACCCCCGGACGCCTCTTCTGTGTGCTCATGTTATATTGTTACCGCCAGACCCCTCTTCTCTGTGCTCATGTTATTTTGTTACCCCTGGACGCCTCTTCTGTGTGCTCATGTTATATTCTTACCCCCGGACCCCTCTTCTGTGTGCTCATGTTATATTGTTACCCCCGGACCCCTCTGTTGTGTACTCATGTTATATTGTTACCGCCAGACCCCTCTTCTCTGTGCTCATGTTATATTGTTACCCCCGGACCCCTCTCCTCTGTGCTCATGTTATATTGTTACCCCCGGACGCCTCTTCTGTGTGCTCATGTTATATTGTTACCCCCGGACGCCTCTTCTGTGTGCTCATGTTATATTTTTACCCCCGGACCCCTCTTCTGTGTGCTCATGTTATATTGTTACCCCCGGACCCCTCTGTTGTGTGCTCATGTTATATTGTTACTCCTGGGCCCCCTCTTCTGTGTGCTCATGTTATATTGTTACCCCCGGACCCCTCTTCTGTGTGCTCATGTTATATTGTTACCCCCGGACGCCTCTTCTGTGTGCTCATGTTATATTGTTACCCCCGGACGCCTCTTCTGTGTGCTCATGTTATTTTCTTACCCCCGGACCCCTCTTTTTGTGTGCTCATGTTATATTGTTACCCCCGGACCCCTCTGTTGTGTGCTCATGTTATATTGTTACCCCCGGACCCCTCTTTTTGTGTGCTCATGTTATATTGTTACCCCCGGACCCCTCTGTTGTGTGCTCATGTTATATTGTTAACCCCGGACCCCTCTTCTCTGAGCTCATGTTATATTGTTACCCCCGGACCCCTCTTCTGTGTGCTCATGTTATATTGTTACCCCCGGACCCCTCTTCTGTGTGCTCAGGTTATATTGTTACCCCCGGACGCCTCTTCTGTATGCTCATATTATATTGTTACCCCCAGACGCCTCTTCTGTATGCTCATATTATATTGTTACCCCCGGACCCCTCTTCTGTGTGCTCATGTTATATTGTTACCCCCAGACGCCTCTTCTGTGTGCTCATGTTATATTGTTACCCCCGGACCCCTCTTCTGTGTGCTCATGTTATATTGTTACCCCCGGACCCCTCTTCTGTGTGCTCATGTTATATTGTTACCCCCGGACCCCTCTTCTGTGTGCTCATGTTATATTGTTATGTTACCCCCCGGACCCCTCTTCTGTGTGCTCATGTTATATTGTTACCCCCGGACCCCTCCTCTGTGTGCTCATGTTATATTGTTACCCCCGGACGCCTCTTCTGTGTGCTCATGTTATATTGTTACCCCCGGACCCCTCTTCTCTGTGCTCAGGTTATATTGTTACCCCCGGACCCCTCTTCTGTGTGCTCATGTTATATTGTTACCCCCGGACCCCTCTTCTGTGTGCTCATGTTATATTGTTACCCCCGGACCCCTCTGTTGTGTGCTCATGTTATATTGTTACCCCTGGACCCCTCTTCTGTGTGCTTACCCCCGGACCCCTCTTCTGTGTGCTCATGTTATATTCTTACCCCCGGACCCCTCTTCTCTGTGCTCATGTTATATTGTTACCCCCGGACCCCTCTTCTGTGTGCTCATGTTATATTGTTACCCCCGGACCCCTCTTCTGTGTGCTCATGTTATATTGTTACCCCCCGGACCCCTCTTCTGTGTGCTCATGTTATATTCTTACCCCCGGACCCCTCTTCTCTGTGCTCATGTTATATTGTTACCCCCGGACCCCTCTTCTCTGTGCTCATGTTATATTGTTACCCCCGACCCCTCTTCTCTGTGCTCATGTTATATTGTTACCCCCCGGACCCCTCTTCTGTGTGCTCATGTTATATTGTTACCCCCGGACCCCTCTTCTGTATGCTCATGTTATATTGTTACCCCCGGACCCCTCTTCTCTGTGCTCATGTTATATTGTTACCCCCGGACCCCTCTGTTGTGTGCTCATGTTATATTGTTACCCCCGGACCCCTCTTCTGTGTGCTCATGTTATATTGTTACCCCCGGACCCCTCTTCTCTGTGCTCATGTTATATTGTTACCCCCGGACCCCTCTTCTGTATGCTCATGTTATATTGTTACCTCCGGACCCCTCTTCTCTGTGCTCATGTTATATTCTTACCCCCGGACCCCTCTTCTGTGTGCTCATGTTATATTGTTACCCCCGGACCCCTCTTCTGTGTGCTCATGTTATATTGTTACCCCCGGACGCCTCTTCTCTGTGCTCATGTTATATTGTTACCCCCGGACCCCTCTTCTGTGTGCTCATGTTATATTGTTACCCCCGGACCCCTCTGTTGTGTGCTCATGTTATATTGTTACCCCCGGACCCCTCTTCTGTGTGCTCATGTTATATTGTTACCACCGGACGCCTCTTCTCTGTGCTCATGTTATATTGTTACCCCCGGACCCCTCTTCTGTGTGCTCATGTTATATTGTTACCCCCGGACCCCTCTGTTGTGTGCTCATGTTATATTGTTACCCCCGGACCCCTCTTCTGTGTGCTCATGTTATATTGTTACCCCCGGACCCCTCTTCTGTGTGCTCATGTTATATTGTTACCCCCGGACCCCTCCTCTGTGTGCTCATGTTATATTGTTACCCCCGGACCCCTCTTCTGTGTGCTCATGTTATATTGTTACCCCCGGACGCCTCTTCTCTGTGCTCATGTTATAATGTTACCCCCGGACCACTCTTCTGTGTGCTCATGTTATATTGTTATGTTTCCCCCCGGACCCCTCTTCTGTGTGCTCATGTTATATTGTTACCCCCGGACCCCTCTTCTGTGTGCTCATGTTATATTGTTACCCCCGGACCCCTCTTCTGTGTGCTCATGTTATATTGTTACCCCCGGACCCCTCTTCTGTGTGCTCATGTTATATTGTTACCCCTGGCCGCCTCTTCTGTGTGCTCATGTTATATTGTTACCCCCGGACCCCTCTTCTGTGTGCTCATGTTATATTGTTACCCCCGGACCCCTCTTCTGTGTGCTCATGTTATATTGTTACCCCCGGACCCCTCTTCTGTGTGCTCATGTTATATTGTTACCCCCGGACCCCTCTTCTGTGTGCTCATGTTATATTGTTACCCCCGGACCCCTCTTCTGTGTGCTCATGTTATATTGTTACCCCCGGACCCCTCTTCTGTGTGCTCATGTTATATTGTTACCCCCGGACCCCTCTTCTGTGTGCTCATGTTATATTGTTACCCCCGGACCCCTCTTCTGTGTGCTCATGTTATATTGTTACCCCGGACCCCTCTTCTGTGTGCTCATGTTATATTGTTACCCCCGGACCCCTCTTCTGTGTGCTCATGTTATATTGTTACCCCCGGACCCCTCTTCTGTGTGCTCATGTTATATTGTTACCCCCGGACCCCTCTTCTGTGTGCTCATGTTATATTGTTACCCCCGGACCCCTCTTCTGTGTGCTCATGTTATATTGTTACCCCCGGACCCCTCTTCTGTGTGCTCATGTTATATTGTTACCCCCGGACCCCTCTTCTGTGTGCTCATGTTATATTGTTATGCCCCCGGACCCCTCTTCTGTGTGCTCATGTTATATTGTTAGCCCCCGGACCCCTCTTCTGTGTGCTCATGTTATATTGTTACCCCCGGACCCCTCTTCTGTGTGCTCATGTTATATTGTTACCCCCGGACCCCTCTTCTGTGTGCTCATGTTATATTGTTACCCCCGGACCCCTCTTCTGTGTGCTCATGTTATATTGTTACCCCCGGACCCCTCTTCTGTGTGCTCATGTTATATTGTTACCCCCGGACCCCTCTTCTGTGTGCTCATGTTATATTGTTACCCCCGGACCCCTCTTCTGTGTGCTCATGTTATATTGTTACCCCCGGACCCCTCTTCTGTGTGCTCATGTTATATTGTTACCCCCCCCCCCCGCCCCTCGTGTGCTCATGTTATATTGTTACCCCCGGACCCCTCTTCTGTGTGCTCATGTTATATTGTTACCCCCGGACCCCTCTTCTGTGTGCTCATGTTATATTGTTACCCCCGGACCCCTCTTCTGTGTGCTCATGTTATATTGTTACCCCCGGACCCCTCTTCTGTGTGCTCATGTTATATTGTTACCCCCGGACCCCTCTTCTGTGTGCTCATGTTATATTGTTACCCCCGGACGCCTCTTCTGTGTGCTCATGTTATATTGTTACCCCGGCCCCTCTTCTGTGTGCTCATGTTATATTGTTACCCCCGGACCCCTCTTCTGTGTGCTCATGTTATATTGTTACCCCCGGACCCCTCTTCTGTGTGCTCATGTTATATTGTTACCCCCGGACCCCTCTTCTGTGTGCTCATGTTATATTGTTACCCCCGGACCCCTCTTCTGTGTGCTCATGTTATATTGTTACCCCCGGACCCCTCTTCTGTGTGCTCATGTTATATTGTTACCCCCGGACCCCTCTTCTGTGTGCTCATGTTATATTGTTACCCCCGGACCCCTCTTCTGTGTGCTCATGTTATATTGTTACCCCCGGACCCCTCTTCTGTGTGCTCATGTTATATTGTTACCCCCGGACCCCTCTTCTGTGTGCTCATGTTATATTGTTACCCCCGGACCCCTCTTCTGTGTGCTCATGTTATATTGTTACCCCCCGGACCCCTCTTCTGTGTGCTCATGTTATATTGTTACCCCCGGACCCCTCTTCTGTGTGCTCATGTTATATTGTTACCCCCGGACCCCTCTTCTGTGTGCTCATGTTATATTGTTACCCCCGGACCCCTCTTCTGTGTGCTCATGTTATATTGTTACCCCCGGACCCCTCTTCTGTGTGCTCATGTTATATTGTTACCCCCGGACCCCTCTTCTGTGTGCTCATGTTATATTGTTACCCCCGGACGCCCCCCCTTCTCTGTGCTCATGTTATTTGTTACCCCCGGACCCCTCTTCTGTGTGCTCATGTTATATTGTTACCCCCGGACCCCTCTTCTGTGTGCTCATGTTATATTGTTACCCCCGGACCCCTCTTCTGTGTGCTCATGTTATATTGTTACCCCCGGACCCCTCTTCTGTGTGCTCATGTTATATTGTTACCCCCGGACCCCTCTTCTGTGTGCTCATGTTATATTGTTACCCCCGGACCCCTCTTCTGTGTGCTCATGTTATATTGTTACCCCCGGACCCCCCTCTTCTGTGTGCTCATGTTATATTGTTACCCCCGGACCCCTCTTCTGTGTGCTCATGTTATATTGTTACCCCCGGACCCCTCTTCTGTGTGCTCATGTTATATTGTTACCCCCGGACCCCTCTTCTGTGTGCTCATGTTATATTGTTACCCCCGGACCCCTCTTCTGTGTGCTCATGTTATATTGTTACCCCCGGACCCCTCTTCTGTGTGCTCATGTTATATTGTTACCCCCGGACCCCTCTTCTGTGTGCTCATGTTATATTGTTACCCCCGGACCCCTCTTCTGTGTGCTCATGTTATATTGTTACCCCCGGACCCCTCTTCTGTGTGCTCATGTTATATTGTTACCCCCGGACCCCTCTTCTGTGTGCTCATGTTATATTGTTACCCCCGGACCCCTCTTCTGTGTGCTCATGTTATATTGTTACCCCCGGACCCCTCTTCTGTGTGCTCATGTTATATTGTTACCCCCGGACCCCTCTTCTGTGTGCTCATGTTATATTGTTACCCCCGGACCCCTCTTCTGTGTGCTCATGTTATATTGTTACCCCCGGACCCCTCTTCTGTGTGCTCATGTTATATTGTTACCCCGGACCCCTCTTCTGTGTGCTCATGTATGCCTCCCCCTCTTCTGTGCTCCTTCCTTATGTGTTTCTTTACATTTATTGCTTCCTAATTCTTTTCTTATCCTTAACTATCCGTCATCAGACTGGGCCGACCTGGTGTTGACAGTCATTGCCAGCATGACAGCGGCGCGGCCGTCCTGCATCTCCAGTTTCTAATCAATGAGGTAAGTGCCCTATTAACCCTTCTAGTGCTGACTGGGATAATCCTGCTGCCTCTTCTCTATAGACACAGCGACAGCAAGGCTCCCTGGGTGACGTGTAGTGGGAACAAGTCATATCAAAGTCAGTGACGGCCGATGCAGGGACCCCTCAGTAAAGATTATCATTACAGGCAGTAGGTTAAAGTGTGAGTATAAGACCCTGCCCATGGGTTGTAGGAATAATCTGAGACCGTGCCCATAAATTATAGTGATAATCCAAGACTGTGCCCATAAATTATAGTGATAATCCAAGACTGTGCCCATAAATTATAGTGATAATCCAAGACTGTGCCCATAAATTATAGTGATAATCCAAGACTGTGCCCTTAAATTATAGAGGTAATCTAAGTCTCTCCCATAGGTTGCAGTGGTCATGACATCATCTACATGTGACATCACCTCTATAACACTGCACACGGCTGACGGCTCATATATTTATATCTATTGACTTCACTGTAATGTATTTCACAAATTATATGCAGAATCTCCAATTTGGAGCCCCCTCTGACCGACCCCAATGTAGGTGTCTACATTACAGTATAGAGAGTGTCAGTCAGCAGGGCATTGGTACTCTGTCAGTGTATATATATCTATATATATATATATATATATATATATATATGACTTGTATCTCTATAGCTTCACATCATGGCTACTGATGAACATTCATAGTGTGTTCTGCCCACTTGTGATGATTGGTCAGTTATGCCATGTGATATACTCTGCTGAATGTGATTGGTCATGTGATATACTCTGCTGAATGTGATTGGTCATGTGATATACTCTGCTGAATGTGATTGGTCATGTGATATACTCTGCTGAATGTGATTGGTCATGTGATTGGTCATGTGATATACTCTGCTGAATGTGATTGATCATGTGATATACTCTGCTGAATGTGATCGGTCAGAGCCCTCCCTGTAGCTCCGGCCCTTAGACCAGTTCAGACACAAGCTGACCCTGCAGACTCATTCACTTAAAAGTGAAAGTAACTCAAAAATGATATACAGAGGTATAAAAAGTACAATAAATCAGTCGCCTGAGTGGTCTTATAAGACTGTATCATCTGCTACACCCCAGGGAAGCTATGTGTGAATTGGTACCTGCAATCTGGGGCAGTTTCATTTGTATTTCTGGAAGTAAGATATCAGGTAGAATTTTCTGGGTTGTTGCCTCCTCCCCTATAGAGGTGCGGCCTGGCACCAAGCAGTGGCGCTGCTTCCATCTGAACTGCTGGTGCAGATCTGTGAACACATAGCGCCCTGTATACTGCCCACAAGGCGTATAGCTGGTCCTGACTCTGCAGCCTGGTAACTGGGCCACACACCTAACTTGCTCTTCCTATAATAAAGTGATAGTTTGCAATATCTGTGAGAGTGAGACTCCACCAGAGGGCACATGTGCCTCATATGCCAGTGTCAAGGAGGTGTGTGCCCATCTGCAGCGGTCCTACAGTCTGCCATGTCATTAGGTCTGCTCCACATCTGTCCAGGGCTAATGGTTCAGTAAATGCCCAGGGCAGCACAGATGGGCCATGAGGCTAGTCACATAATACCCTGATCGTGTGCCAGTATGCCAGGCCGTAAACAGATGGGCACCCTCTGAATACATTCCACAGGATACCTGGGTCAGGATTCGCTAGCAGCATCTTTTAGTGGTCCCATAGGTGACGCACCAGGACACATCCCCTTCACCCCGGTGAATGTAATCCAAGTGCTGGTTACGTCTTTCCTTGTGTCCGCAGGGTGCCTTGGTCACTGCATGTGCCGACGAGACGCTTCACTTGTGGAGCCTGAGGCAGAAGCGTCCAGCTGTGCTCCATTCCCTTAGATTTAACAAAGAACGGTAAGAAGAATAAAACTCGACAGACATAATACTGGGAATTAATATCACTGATCTGCTGGGGGAGCCATGGCCAAGGTACGGATCTGTACATGAAGAGTAAGGCCAGAACAACATGGCAGTAACTCAGCCTGACCTCTGTTATATGCTATGGTAAAAAGTCACCGGCAGAGACCGAGCCTGAAACATCTACCATAACAGACATATCCATAGCACATAATAGAAGGCACAAGTCATTCTGATATACCTGATATTGTATACCCCAAGCCTAAAACTACATGCTCAGTGTACTGGCAATATACTGACACCTCCTCATCCCTGCCATGTCCACTGCTTATTTCTCTGGACTGACATTTTTCACTTAATTTATCAGATGTTCAGTCCTTTAAAGGGCATGTCCAGAATTACAGACCAGTATATAGTCTATATAGATAGAAGGAAGATAAAAGAGTCTATGTGAATACATACTATACTCCAGAGCTGCACTCACTACTCTGCTGGTACAGTCACTGTGTACTTACATTACATTACTTATCCTGTACTGATCCTGAGTTACATCCTGTATTATACTCCAGAGCTGCGCTCACTATTCTGCTGGTACAGTCACTGTGTACATACATTACATTACTTATCCTGTACTGATCCTGAGTTACATCCTGTATTATACTCCAGAGCTGCACTCACTATTCTGCTGGTGCAGTCACTGTGTACATACATTACATTACTTATCCTGTACTGATCCTGAGTTACATCCTGTATTATACTCCAGAGCGCGCTCACTATTCTGCTGGTGCAGTCACTATGTACATACATTACATTACTTATCCTGTACTGATCCTGAGTTATATCCTGTATTATCCCCCAGGCTGCGCTCCTATTCTGCTGGTGCAGTCCTGTGTACATACATTACATTACTTATCCTGTACTGATCCTGAGTTACATCCTGTATTATACTCCAGAGCTGCACTCACTATTCTGCTGGTGCAGTCACTGTGTACATACATTACATTACTTATCCTGTACTGATCCTGAGTTACATCCTGTATTATACTCCAGAGCTGCACTCACTATTCTGCTGGTGCAGTCACTGTGTACATGCATTACATTACTTATCCTGTACTGATCCTGAGTTACATCCTGTATTATACTCCAGGAGCTGCGCTCACTATTCTGCTGGTACAGTCACTGTGTACATACATTACATTATTTATCCTGTATTATACTCCGGGCTGCGCTCACTATTCTGCTGGTGCAGTCACTGTGTACATACATTACATTACTTATCCTGTACTGATCCTGAGTTACATCCTGTATTATCCTCCAGACTCCTCACTATTTGCTGGTCGGTCACTGTGTACATCTTACTTACTTATCCTGTCTGTCCTGGTTACATTCTGTATTGTGCTCTTTCTTCTTTTTTGCTGGTGCAGTCACTGTGTACATACATTACATTACTTATCCTGTACTGATCCTGAGTTACATCCTGTATTATACTCCAGAGCTGCACTCACTATTCTGCTGGTGCAGTCACTGTGTACATACATTACATTACTTATCCTGTACTGATCCTGAGTTACATCCTGTATTATACTCCAGAGCTGCACTCACTATTCTGCTGGTACACTGTTTTTTGTTTGTGGTTACTGTGTACATACATTACATTACTTATCCTGTACTGATCCTGAGTTACATCCTGTATTATACTCCGGAGCTGCGCTCACTATTCTGCTGGTACAGTCACTGTGTACATACATTACATTATTTATCCTGTATTATCTGAGTTACATCCTGTATTATATGAGCTGCACTCACTATTCTGCTGGTGCAGTCACTGTGTACATGCATTACATTACTTATCCTGTACTGATCCTGAGTTCTTCTGTATTATACTCCGGGCTGCCTCCTATTCTGCTGTACAGTCACTGTGTACATACATTACATTATTTATCCTGTATTATCCCAGAGCTGCGCTCACTATTCTGCTGATACAGTCACTGTGTACATACATTACATTACTTATCCTGTACTGATCCTGAGTTACATCCTGTATTATACTCCAGAGCTGCGCTCACTATTCTGCTGGTGCAGTCACTGTGTACATACATTACATTACTTATCCTGTACTGATCCTGAGTTACATCCTGTATTATACTCCAGAGCTGCACTCACTATTCTGCTGGTACAGTCACTGTGTACATACATTACATTACTTATCCTGTACTGATCCTGAGTTACATCCTGTATTATACTCCAGAGCTGCGCTCACTATTCTGCTGGTGCAGTCACTGTGTACATACATTACATTACTTATCCTGTATTATACTCCAGAGCTGCGCTCACTATTCTGCTGGTACAGTCACTGTGTACATACATTACATTACTTATCCTGTACTGATCCTGAGTTACATCCTGTATTATACTCCAGAGCTGCATGCCTGGTAAAGTTATTCCTCTCTTAGCCCTCTTACTATTGGGGTACACCACTGGCCAACGTGTGTATTGGATTAAGATGGGCCCTCAGTTTTCTTAGGACCACAGTCAGCGAGATCATTCAGGGGTTATTAGGCAGGGAAGGGTCGTGGATTATGCGCCATTTACATGGGACATACATTAGACTGTCTGTTACAGTGCTGGCCAAAAGTATTGGCACCCCTGCAATTCTGTCAGATAATACTCAATTTCTTCCAGAAAATGATTGCAATCACAAATGCTTTGGTAATAAGATCTTCATTTAATTTGTCGTCAATGGAAAACCACAAAAAGAATTGTCAAAAAGCCAAATTGGATATAATTCCACACCAAACATAAAAAAGGGGGTGGACAAAAGTATTGGCACCCTTTGAAAAATCATGTGATGCTTCTCTAATTTGTGTAATTAACAGCACCTGTTACTTACCTGTGGCACATAACAGGTGGTGGCAATAACTAAATCACACTTGCAGCCAGTTGAAATGGATTAAAGTTGACTCAACCTCTGTCCTGTGTCCTTGTGTGTACCACATTGAGCATGGAGAAAAGAAAGAAGACCAAAGAACTGTCTGAGGACTTGAGAAGCAAAATTGTGAGGAAGCATGAGCAATCTCAAGGCTACAAGTCCATCTCCAAAGACCTGAATGTTCCTGTGTCTACCGTGCGCAGTGTCATCAAGAAGTGTAAAGCCCATGGCACTGTGGCTAACCTCCCTAGATGTGGACGGAAGAGAAAAATTGTGCGGATGGTGGCTAAAGAACCTCGACTAACATCCAAACAAGTTCTAGCTGCCCTGCAGTCCGAGGGTACAACAGTGTCAGCCCGTACTATCCGTCAGCGTCTGAATGAAAAGGGACTCTATGGTAGGATACCCAGGAAGACCCCACTTCTGACCCAGAGACATCAAAAAGCCAAAACTTACCTGAGAAAGCCAAAAACTTTTTGGAAGAATGTTCTCTGGTCAGATGAGACAAAAGTAGAGCTTTTTGGGAAAAGGCATCAACATAGAGTTTACAGGGAAAAAAAAGAGGCCTTCAAAGAAAAGAACACGGTCCCTACAGTCAGACATGGCGGAGGTTCCCTGATGTTTTGGGGTTGCTTTGCTGCCTCTGGCACTGGACTGCTTGACCGTGTGCATGGCATTATGAAGTCTGCAGCATAATGTAGGGCCCAGTGTGAGAAAGCTGGGTCTCCCTCAGAGGTCATGGGTCTTCCAGCAGGACAATGACCCAAAACACACTTCAAAAAGCACTAGAAAATGGTTTGAGAGAAAGCACTGGAGACTTGTAAAGTGGCAGCAATGAGTCCAGACCTGAATCCCATAGAACACCCAAGGAGAGATCTCACAATGGCAGTTTGGAGAAGGCGCCCTTCACATCTCAGGGACCTGGAGAAATTCCAGCAGAGCATTGGAAGAAACTCATTGATGGTTACCGGAAGCGGTTGTTCGCAGTTATTTTGTCTAAAGGTTGTGCTACCAAGTATTAGGCTGAGGGTGCCAATACTTTTGTCCGGCCCATTTTTGGAGTTTTGTGTAAAATGATCAATGATTTGACTTTTTTTTCATTCTCTTTTGTGTTTTTTCATTGCAAGCAAAATAAATGAAGATATTATTACCAAAGCATTTGTGATTGCAATCACTTTCTGGAAGAAACTGAGTATTATCTGACAGAATTGCAGGGGTGCCAATACTTTTGGCCAGCACTGTATATAAGGTGACATTTTCGGGACGCCTTTGCCAGTGTTCGGGGTTGGGCACATTCCCAGCACATCTTTATGTAGCGCCATAGATGACACTCGCTATAAACCCTTCAGCCTTCCTTCTGTGACCTCAGGGCCGTGTTCAGACTCTTCAGGATATGACTTGGCTGTGAATGGAGCGAGAAGTATCGGAGCCAATATACACTTGTACCCTGCCCTGTAATTATGTCAGGTGGGGAGCGCTGCTGCCTATCGCCTCCCGCAGGAGCTGTCGGTGTCTGGATCTTACACGACACATGACAGATAAAGCGAGCACCGCCATCACCTCATCACAGGCTGAAGTGCCCTGTACATGGAAGCCACTGGCAGCTCAGTGAGGACCCGCCGTATATAACAGCAGAGTGGCAAATGGAACCATCCTGTCTCCTGGGGGCAGAAATGAGAGCGTTTCATCATTCGCCCGTTCTGCTGTCTCTGCTGCCGTGTCCTGGGGGCAGACCTTGGATGGAGACTGAAATATCACGTCCTACATGAGCGAGAGATAGAAACCTCATTATAGAGGAGCCGTCACCTCTCCTCCCCTCTCCCCTCAGGTATCTACTTATATTCCTCTTAATATGACAATTCGGGAACATCTTTCCTAGAATTGTGCTGTGCCTTTGTTGTTCCTCCTGGAAATGGACGTTACCAGTTGGGAGGTGTATCCCTGCACAGGCAGTGCCAGACTATAGGGACAACCCTCATATGACAAGATAGATAGGTTAGTGTCACCAGAACCAGCATATCACCCCAGCCCTGCAGATAGATAGGTTAGTGTCACCAGAACCAGCATATCACCCCAGCCCTGCAGATAGATAGGTTAGTGTCACCAGTACCAGCATATCACCCCAGCCCTGCAGATAGATAGGTTAGTGTCACCAGAACCAGCATATCACCCCAGCCCTGCAGATAGATAGGTTATTGTCACCAGAACCAGCATATCACCCCAGTCCTGCAGATAGATAGGTTAGTGTCACCAGAACCAGCATATCACCCCAGTCCTGCAGATAGATAGGTTAGTGTCACCAGAACCAGCATATCACCCCAGCCCTGCAGATAGATAGGTTAGTGTCACCAGAACCAGCATATCACCCCAGCCTGCAGATAGATAGGTTAGTGTCACCAGAACCAGCATATCACCCCAGTCCTGCAGATAGATAGGTTAGTGTCACCAGACCCAGCATATCACCCCAGTCCTGCAGATAGATAGGTTAGTGTCACCAGAACCAGCATATCACCCCAGCCCTGCAGATAGATAGGTTAGTGTCACCAGACCCAGCATATCACCCCAGCCCTGCAGATAGATAGGTTAGTGTCACCAGAACCAGCATATCACCCCAATCCTGCAGATAGATAGGTTACTGTAACCAGCCCAGCATATCACCCCAGCCCTGCAGATAGATAGGTTAGTGTCACCAGAACCAGCATATCATCCCAGCCCTGCAGATAGATAGGTTACTGTCCAGAACCAGCATATCACCCCAGCCCTGCAGATAGATAGGTTAGTGTCACCAGACCCCAGCATATCACCCCAGCCCTGCAGATAGATAGGTTAGTGTCACCAGAACCAGCATATCACCCCAGCCCTGCAGATAGATAGGTTAGTGTCACCAGACCCCAGCATATCACCCCAGCCCTGCAGATAGATAGGTTAGTATCACCAGACCCAGCATATCACCCCAGCCCTGCAGATAGATAGGTTAGTGTCACCAGAACCACCATATCACCCCAGCCCTGCAGATAGATAGGTTAGTGTCACCAGAACCAGCATATCACCCCAGCCCTGCAGATAGATAGGTTAGTGTCACCAGACCCAGCATATCACCCCAGCCCTGCAGATAGATAGGTTAGTGTCACCAGAACCAGCATATCACCCCAGCCCCGCAGATAGATAGGTTAGTGTCACCAGTACCAGCATATCACCCCAATCCTGCAGATAGGTAGGTTAGTGTCACCAGAACCAGCATATCACCCCAGCCCTGCAGATAGATAGGTTAGTGTCACCAGACCCAGCATATCACCCCAGACCTGCAGATAGATAGGTTAGTGTCACCAGAACCAGCATATCACCCCAGCCCTGCAGATAGATAGGTTATGTTCACCAGAACCAGCATATCACCCCAGCCCTGCAGATAGATAGGTTAGTGTCACATGAATTGCTACCTCTGTTGCCAAGATATTGCTGTTTTTGTCTATATACAAATGAGCTCTTTGAGCAATGAGGACGTTACCATTGCTCCAAGCAGGTAAGCAGCTCTGTCCTCATTGCTCTATATTGTTTGAAAAGTGTGGACGTCGGGACAAAAAATGTTACTTGTGACTATTTTAGTCACATGAGGCATTATAAAGTATCAGATCACATCTCTGCAATGGTGGAATGTAATAATGATTCCCCCACATTGTGCCATGTGAACCGTCTCAGCCAGTCTGCAAAGCAGAAAAGGATCATGTGATGTGACTTCTGAGTGTCCCTATAATAGAGCGCTGAGCGGGGTGGACATTGTACTTTGGCTTCTCTACTGCTGCAAATCTCCAATACAATCCTACAGAGCCCGTACTATCACAGTCAGTGCAGATCCCAGCACACTACCCCCACCCCATCCCCATGTTATTTGTTCATATGTTCTTACAGACATTTCTTCTTTGGGCTCAGTGTGACGGAAAGAGTTAATGCCTACCTAAACTTTTAGGTGACCTTTCAAGATGTTGTGCCATGTCTGTGTACATGAGAAGTAACCCTATATCTGGCCATTATAGGACTTGCTTTCAGTTTTCCCCTTTGTAATTTCTGTCTTTAGATTGCAGTTCTCCTTGAGCTGGTGGGTGCAGACTCGCTGCTATGATGTCACTTCTAGACAGCGCATGGAGGAAGCTGGAGATTCTGCTCCATAACTCTCTAACTCTAATATAGGATATTTTAGAAGTACTCTCATTTACTGATGTGAATAAAGCACTTGGGGTAAGATAGAAAACTTACTATCAGCTGCAGCGGCCTCTGTCTGTGCCTCTGCTACTCTCTCACTCTGACCCCTTACCTCTCCATAGACTTCTATGGGCAGATCCCAATGTGAGCTGACAATCCATATTGAAAGATGGATTCAGCAGAGCTTTTAGAGTGATTGTCAGTTAAAGATGGGTGGGAGGAAAGAAGCTAGATAAGTGGAGAAAGAAGCATTCTTCTCTGATACCTTATATCACTATATACTATTCATATGTAGACAGGTTACTGAGCATTTAAAGGGGATTTTCTATTCTGTAAAAGATAAATTATAGCCATTGTATAATGAAAAGATCTGCAACTTTCTTCAAGGGAATTGGTAATATTTTGGCACCCCCACAAATCAGTGACCCCATCACTGCAGCACCTGACCCCACCATTCCCCCATACACCTAAGAACGCTGCTGTGCCTGGTACTGCCGCTCACCCGCTGAGCCCTGTTCACATGATGCTGCTGTGCCTGGTACTGCTGCTCACCCGCTGAGCCCTGTTCACATGATGCTGCTGTGCCTAGTACTGCCGCTCACCCGCTGAGCCCTGTTCACATGACACTGCTATGCCTGGTACTGCCGCTCACCCGCTGAGCCCTGTTCACATGACGCTGCTATGCCTGGTACTGCTGATTACCCGCTGAGCCCTGTTTACATGACGCTCCTATGCCTGGTACTGCCGCTCACCCGCTGAGCCCTGTTCACATGACGCTACTGTGCCTGGTACTGCTGCTCACTTGCTGAGCCCTGTTCACATGACGCTGCTGTGCCTGGTACTGCTGATTACCCGCTGAGCTCTGTTCACATGACGCTGCTACCTGGTACTGCCGCTCACCCACTGAGCACTGTTCACATGATGCTGCTGTGCCTGGTACTGCTGCTCACCCGCTGAGCCCTGTTCACATGATGCTGCTGTGCCTAGTACTGCCGCTCACCCGCTGAGCCCTGTTCACATGACACTGCTATGCCTGGTACTGCTGATTACCCGCTGAGCCCTGTTCACATGACGCTGCTGTGCCTGGTACTGCCGCTCACCCACTGAGCCCTGTTCACATGATGCTGCTGTGCCTAGTACTGCCGCTCACCCGCTGAGCCCTGTTCACATGACGCTGCTGTGCCTGGTACTGCCGCTCACCCGCTGAGCCCTGTTCACATGACGCTCCTATGCCTGGTACTGCCGCTCACCCGCTGAGCCCTGTTCACATGATGCTACTGTGCCTGGTACTGCTGCTCACTTGCTGAGCCCTGTTCACATGATGCTGCTGTGCCTGGTACTGCTGATTACCCGCTGAGCTCTGTTCACATGCGCTGCTACCTGGTACTGCCGCTCACCCGCTGAGCCCTGTTCACATGACGCTACTGTGCCTGGTACTGCCGCTTACCCGTTGAGCCCTGTTCACATGACGCTACTGTGCCTGGTACTGCCGCTCACCCGCTGAGCCCTGTTCACATGACGCTGCTGTGCCTGGTACTGCCGCTTACCTGCTGAGCCCTGTTCACATGACGCTACTGTGCCTGGTACTGCTGCTCACTTGCTGAGCCCTGTTCACATGATGCTGCTGTGCCTGGTACTGCTGATTACCCGCTGAGCCCTGTTCACATGACGCTGCTGTGCCTGGTACTGCCGCTCACCCACTGAGCCCTGTTCATATAACGCTGCTGTGCCTGGTACTGCCGCTCACCCACTGAGCCCTGTTCACATGATGCTGCTGTGCCTAGTACTGCCGCTCACCCGCTGAGCCCTGTTCACATGACGCTACTGTGCCTGGTACTGCTGCTCACTTGCTGAGCCCTGTTCACATGATGCTGCTGTGCCTGGTACTGCTGATTACCCGCTGAGCTCTGTTCACATGACGCTGCTACCTGGTACTGCTGCTCACCCACTGAGCCCTGTTCATATAACGCTGCTGTGCCTGGTACTGCCGCTTACCCGCTGAGCCCTGTTCACATGACGATGCTGTGCCTGGTACTGCCGCTCACCCACTGAGCCCTGTTCATATAACGCTGCTGTGCCTGGTACTGCCGCTTACCCGCTGAGCCCTGTTCACATGACGATGCTGTGCCTGGTACTGCCGCTCACACACTGAGCCCTGTTCACATGACACTACTGTGCCTGGTACTGCCGCTCACCCGCTGAGCCCTGTTCACATGACGCTGCTGTGCCTGGTACTGCCGCTCACCCACTGAGCCCTGTTCACATGACGCTGCTGTGCCTGGTACTGCCGCTCACCCACTGAGCCCTGTTCACATGACGCTGCTGTGCCTGGTACTGCCGCTCACCCACTGAGCCCTGTTCACATGACGCTACTGTGCCTGGTACTGCCGCTCACCCGCTGAGCCCTGTTCACATGACGCTACTGTGCCTGGTACTGCCGCTCACCCGCTGAGCCCTGTTCACATGACGCTACTGTGCCTGGTATTGCCGCTCACCCGCTGAGCCCTGTTCACATGACGCTGCTGTGCCTGGTACTGCCGCTCACCCGCTGAGCCCTGTTCACATGACGCTCCTATGCCTGGTACTGCCGCTCACCCGCTGAGCCCTGTTCACATGATGCTACTGTGCCTGGTACTGCTGCTCACTTGCTGAGCCCTGTTCACATGATGCTGCTGTGCCTGGTACTGCTGATTACCCGCTGAGCTCTGTTCACATGACGCTGCTACCTGGTACTGCCGCTCACCCGCTGAGCCCTGTTCACATGATGCTGCTGTGCCTGGTACTGCTGATTACCCGCTGAGCCCTGTTCACATGACGCTGCTGTGCCTGGTACTGCTGATTACCCGCTGAGCCCTGTTCACATGACGCTGCTGTGCCTGGTACTGCTGATTACCCGCTGAGCCCTGTTCACATGACGCTGCTGTGCCTGGTACTGCTGATTACCCGCTGAGCCCTGTTCACATGACGCTGCTGTGCCTGGTACTGCCGCTCACCCGCTGAGCCCTGTTCACATGATGCTGCTGTGCCTGGTACTGCCGCTTACCCGCTGAGCCCTGTTCACATGACGCTGCTGTGCCTGGTACTGCCGCTCACCCACTGAGCCCTGTTCACATGATGCTGCTGTGCCTGGTACTGCCGCTCACCCGCTGAGCCCTGTTCACATGACGCTGCTGTGCCTGGTACTGCCGCTCACCCACTGAGCCCTGTTCACATGATGCTGCTGTGCCTAGTACTGCCGCTCACCCGCTGAGCCCTGTTCACATGACGCTGCTGTGCCTGGTACTGCCGCTCACCCACTGAGCCCTGTTCACATGATGCTGCTGTGCCTGGTACTGCCGCTCACCCGCTGGCCCTGTTCACATGACGCTGCTGTGCCTGGTACTGCCGCTCACCCGCTGAGCCCTGTTCCCCCCCCCCCCCCGAGCCCTGCACATGACGCTGCTGTGCCTGGTACTGCCGCTCACCCACTGGCCCTGTTCACGCCGTGGCCCCGGGCCGCCCCCACTGACCCTGCATATAACCTGCTGTGCCTGGTACTGCCGCTTACCTGCTGAGCCCTGTTCACATGACGCTGCTGTGCCTGGTACTGCCGCTCACACACTGAGCCCTGTTCACATGACACTACTGTGCCTGGTACTGCCGCTCACCCGCTGAGCCCTGTTCACATGACGCTGCTGTGCCTGGTACTGCCGCTCACCCACTGAGCCCTGTTCACATGACGCTGCTGTGCCTGGTACTGCCGCTCACCCACTGAGCCCTGTTCACATGACGCTGCTGTGCCTGGTACTGCCGCTCACCCACTGAGCCCTGTTCACATGACGCTACTGTGCCTGGTACTGCCGCTCACCCGCTGAGCCCTGTTCACATGACGCTACTGTGCCTGGTACTGCCGCTCACCCGCTGAGCCCTGTTCACATGACGCTACTGTGCCTGGTACTGCCGCTCACCCGCTGAGCCCTGTTCACATTACGCTACTGTGCCTGGTACGGCCGCTCACCCGCTGAGCCCTGTTCACATGATGCTGCTGTGCCTGGTACTGCCGCTCACCCGCTGAGCCCTGTTCACATGATGCTGCTGTGCCTGGTACTGCCGCTCACCCGCTGAGCCCTGTTCACATGACGCTGCTGTGCCTGGTACTGTCGCTCACTTGCTGAGCCCTGTTCACATGACGCTGCTGTGCCTGGTACTGCTGCTCACCTGCTGAGCCCTGTTCACATGATGCTGCTGTGCCTGGTCCTGCCGCTTACCCGCTGAGCCATGTTCACATGACGCTGCTGTGCCTGGTACTGCCGCTCACCCACTGAGCCCTGTTCACATGACGCTACTGTGCCTGGTACTGCCGCTCACCCACTGAGCCCTGTTCACATGACGCTACTGTGCCTGGTACTGCCGCTCACCCGCTGAGCCCTGTTCACATGACGCTGCTGTGCCTGGTACTGCTGCTCACCTGCTGAGCCCTGTTCACATGATGCTGCTGTGCCTGGTACTGCCGCTTACCCGCTGAGCCCTGTTCACATGACGCTGCTGTGCCTGGTACTGTCGCTCACTTGCTGAGCCCTGTTCACATGACGCTGCTGTGCCTGGTACTGCTGCTCACCTGCTGAGCCCTGTTCACATGATGCTGCTGTGCCTGGTCCTGCCGCTTACCCGCTGAGCCCTGTTCACATGACGCTGCTGTGCCTGGTACTGCCGCTCACCCACTGAGCCCTGTTCACATGACGCTACTGTGCCTGGTACTGCCGCTCACCCGCTGAGCCCTGTTCACATGACGCTGCTGTGCCTGGTACTGCTGCTCACCTGCTGAGCCCTGTTCACATGATGCTGCTGTGCCTGGTACTGCCGCTTACCCGCTGAGCCCTGTTCACATGACGCTGCTGTGCCTGGTACTGCCGCTCACCCACTGAGCCCTGTTCACATGACGCTACTGTGCCTGGTACTGCTGCTCACCAGCTGAGCCCTGTTCACATGCGCTGCTGTGCCTGGTACTGCCGCTCACCCACTGAGCCCTGTTCACATGACGCTGCTGTGCCTGGTACTGCCGCTCACCCACTGAGCCCTGTTCACATGACGCTGCTGTGCCTGGTACTGCTGCTCACCCGCTGAGCCCTGTTCACATGACGCTGCTGTGCCTGGTACTGCCGCTTACCCGCTGAGCCCTGTTCACATGACGCTGCTGTGCCTGGTACTGCCGCTCACCCGCTGAGCCCTGTTCACATGACGCTGCTGTGCCTGGTACTGCCGCTTACCCGCTGAGCCCTGTTCACATGACGCTGCTGTGCCTGGTACTGCTGCTCACCCGCTGAGCCCTGTTCACATGACGCTGCTGTGCCTGGTACTGCCGCTCACCCGCTGAGCCCTGTTCACATGACGCTGCTGTGCCTGGTACTGCCGCTTACCCGCTGAGCCCTGTTCACATGACGCTGCTGTGCCTGGTACTGCTGCTCACCCGCTGAGCCCTGTTCACATGACGCTGCTGTGCTTGGTACTGCCGCTTACCTGCTGAACCCTGTTCACATGACGCTGCTGTGCCTGGTACTGCTGCTCACCTGCTGAGCCCTGTTAACATGACGCTGCTGTGCACAGTATTTTATACCCCATTCACAGGCTCATGATAAATATCAGAGCAGGATTGTGAGGCCTCAGCAGATTTCATCCACTATCACTGCAGATTCTGCACACATACACTGTGGACTTGCTCCATGCCTGAGCCTGTGGCATATCTTTGTGGTGTGAACACGGCCTAACACTGACTGTAAGGGGAGTAGTTCCAATGAATTGCTGTTTATACAGCTGCATTGTGCGTCACTGTGGCCCCCCCATCACTACTGCATAGTCATCATTGGCAGAGACTGACATGGGGCAGAAGCTGGAGTACAGCCCTCATCATCCGACATGTGGTGCATGGTGGGGATATCTTTGAATATATCAATGTCGTCGGTGCTGCTGCACTCCGGCACTGGACGTCACCTCTTGCAGCTTTGGGAGGGTCTGCTGTCTGAGCCCCAAGTTTGCAGCTTTGTGGTGCTGATTCCTTCATGTTAATGCTCTTGTTTTCATGTGCTGCACCGTTCCGCATAATGAGGTCATCGGCACGTTCCCATTACCTCCTGTCTCTCTCCACTTTGATTTGCTGGCCATATGCCCAGATCTTAGTGTGACAGCAAGTAAACTGAGTGAACTGGCTCCAATCCCTGTACAGACTGCAGGGTGGCGGGGAGCGTGCCTGGAGTCAGCCAGATAACAGAGTGCCATAGCAGACAGGAGGCCAGGCCTCACTGCACCCCCCTATATATACAGGGTAGACCTCACTACTGCAGGTGACCAGATACAGGCCGGGAGATGGGCGGCTCAGTGCACTGCCACTCAGTTTTACAAGTCCTGATTTTTAGGCTTGTGCGGCGGAGTCTCACTTTATGCTTTGAAGTTTTTGATAGAATTAAATGGTACATTAAATCCTGATGTGACATATAGATTACATCCTGTATTACACTCCAGAGCTGCGCTCACTATTCTGCTGGTACAGTCACTGTTTACATACATTACATTACTTATCCTGTACTGATCCTGAGTTACATCCTGTATTATACTCCAGAGCTGCACTCACTATTTTGCTGGTACAGTCACTGTGTACATACATTACATTACTTATCCTGTATTATACTCCAGAGCTGCGCTCACTATTCTGCTGGTGCAGTCACTGTGTACATACATTACATTACTTATCCTGTACTGATCCTGAGTTACATCCTGTATTATACTCCAGAGCTGCACTCACTATTCTGCTGGTGCAGTCACTGTGTACATAAATTACATTACTTATCCTGTACTGATCCTGAGTTACATCCTGTATTATACTCCAGAGCTGCACTCACTATTCTGCTGGTGCAGTCACTGTGTACATACATTACATTACTTATCCTGTATTATACTCCAGAGCTGCGCTCACTATTCTGCTGGTGCAGTCACTGTGTACATACATTACATTACTTATCCTGTACCGATCCTGAGTTACATCCTGTATTATACTCCAGAGCTGCGCTCACTATTCTGCTGGTGCAGTCACTGTGTACATACATTACATTACTTATCCTGTACTGATCCTGAGTTACATCCTGTATTATACTCCAGAGCTGCGCTCACTATTCTGCTGGTACAGTCACTGTGTACATACATTACATTACTTATCCTGTACTGATCCTGAGTTACATCCTGTATTATACTCCAGAGCTGCACTCACTATTCTGTTGGTACAGTCACTGTGTACATACATTACATTACTTATCCTGTACTGATCCTGAGTTACATCCTGTATTATACTCCAGAGCTGCGCTCACTATTCTGCTGGTACAGTCACTGTGTACATACATTACATTACTTATCCTGTATTATACTCCAGAGCTGCGCTCACTATTCTGCGGGTACAGTCACTGTGTACATACATTACATTACTTATCCTGTACTGATCCTGAGTTACATCCTGTATTATACTCCAGAGCTGCGCTCACTATTCTGTTGGTACAGTCACTGTGTACATACATTACATTACTTATCCTGTACTGATCCTGAGTTACATCCTGTATTATACTCCAGAGCTGCGCTCACTATTCTGTTGGTACAGTCACTGTGTACTTTAGTAGGGGGAAAATAATTATTTATATATTGTAAACAGATTAAAATACATATTTTAATAAAAAACCAGACCCCCACAAAAATGCTGGCGAAGCCACTGTATACAAAAATAAATTAATTTTCCATTACATAACCTAGATTAAATCCTGTATTAAACACCAGAGCGCCGCCCACAATTATCCAGTACAATACATTTTGTAAATACATTACATTACTTATCCTGTATTATACTCTAGAGCTGCGCTCACTATTCTGCTGGTGCAGTCACTGTGTACATACATTACATTACTTATCTAATACTGATCCTTAGTTATAGCCTGTATCACTCTCACAAGCTGCACACATTCTGCTTCAGAGCTGCACTCTATGTACTTGTTCAGTACTGCCCATGGTACATTCTCTTCTCCTTACACCAGTCTCTGTACAGTTATCTGCTGCAGATATTTATCAGGTACCGGAGAGCCGGCCATGACTGGTAGGGACAGCTGGTACCTCTCCAGTTTGTTATAAAACTACAACACCCAGCATGCCCAGGCAGCACATGTCCAATGGCAGGTTTTACAGCCCCATCACATTAGTGCAGACACTGATATAGTGAGTTAATCATTCTCTGCACCAGTCGATATCTGTCATATTTAATACGATCGGATCAGGCCGCGCTCATTGCTGGGGAAGCGATAACGCGCAGAGAATTTATAATCCTGCCCTCGCTCATAAATCCCCCCCTCGTAATATCCACACAGGTCACCTCACCCTGGAGGATGGGACAGCACGAAGCCGGTAACACTGCACTAAGTATAATTACTATAGAGCAAGACCACTGACAGGAAGTGTTGTCACAGGGACACCGTCCGGGCCCCTCAGTTCTCCTTTAAGTCCTGCTAACTCTTTACAAGGAGTCTGATTTAGAATAAGACAAAAAGAAGCAAACACAGAGCAGGAAATAAGATGAAGGAAAGCCGGAGCTGCCAAATCTCCTCATCTGGACACGGATACGTCGCCTCTATTATTACTCTTGGCAGCCGGGTGTGCACTGTGAAATAGGCCCGGAGCGGGGAGATTAACACTTTATAGTCCTAGTGATAATAACATGAAATCTCAGGAAATATTACTGTATTGAGGATATTCCACTAGCAGAATAGTGAGCGCAGCTCTGGAGTATAATACAGGATAAGTAATGTAATGTATGTACACAGTAACTGTACCAGCAGAATAGTGAGCGCAGCTCTGGAGTATAATACAGGATGTAACTCAGGATCAGTACAGGATAAGTAATATAATGTATGTACACAGTGACTGTACCAGCAGAATAGTGAGCGCAGCTCTGGAGTATAATACAGGATGTAACTCAGGATCAGTACAGGATAAGTAATGTAATGTATGTACACAGTGACGGTACCAGCAGAATAGTGAGCGCAGCTCTGGAGTATAATACAGGATAAGTAATGTAATGTATGTACACAGTGACTGCACCAGCAGAATAGTGAGCGCAGCTCTGGAGTATAATACAGGATAAGTAATGTAATGTATGTACACAGTGACTGCACCAGCAGAATAGTGAGCGCAGCTCTGGAGTATAATACAGGATGTAACTCAGGATCAGTACAGGATAAGTAATGTAATGTATGCACACAGTGACTGTACCAGCAGAATAGTGAGTGCAGCTCTGGAGTATAATACAGGATAAGTAATGTAATGTATGTACACACTGACTGTACCAGCAGAATAGTGAGTGCAGCTCTGGAGTATAATACAGGATATAACTCAGGATCAGTACAGGATAAGTAATGTAATGTATGTACACAGTGACTGTACCAGCAGAATAGTGAGCGCAGCTCTGGAGTATAATACAGGATGTAGCTCAGGATCAGTACAGGATAAGTAATGTAATGTATGTACACAGTGACTGTACCAGCAGAATAGTGAGCGCAGCTCTGGAGTTTAAGTAGTGTAATAAACGTCTGCAGTGACTCCTCTTTGTGTAGGATGTCTTGAAGATTTTGCACACTCTTTGTAGATGATTCCGTTGTCTTAGTATCCGCCATAGTTAATACCAGTTTACTATCAGTGTTTGCTTCTCCTTTGGGGTCCTCGATGTCAGGTATGACTACTTTCTGCCTGCCATATTACCAGATTTCTGGAGTATCAGGTGCTGGACTGACTATTACTCTATGAGGGTCTCCTCAGCTGTCATACGTGTAGTGCAGGACGTGTTGTGATGTCATGTGACTGACATTCTGCCCTCTTTCAGGATTACGTGCTGCCATCTGCCTTTCCAGAGTAAATGGCTCTATGTCGGGACGGAGAGAGGGAACACGCACATTGTAAATATATTATCCTTCGTTCTTTCTGGATACGTGGTGATGTGGAACAAGGCAATAGAACTGTGAGTACCCTCCTGTATTTGTATCATTACCTGCGATATGAACTTGCATGCTCGCATACCTCCCAACTTTCAAAGGACAGAAAGAGGGACAAAATACGCTGCGCGCTATGTGCGCCATGGCAAATTTAGCTCCACCCACTTCTACATTGACTCCGCCCATTCTCATCTATTTTTCCATGTGCCCCCACACAGTATAATGCTCCTACAGTCACCCTAACATTATATGCCCCCACATTATAATGTTCCCCTCCAATTGCCTCACAGTATTAAGTTCCTCTCCTCGTGCCCCAGTTTAAACTGGCGGAAACTAGAGGGGGACATTAAACTGGGGCAGCCGGAGGGTGTCATTAAACTATGGGGCAGCTGGAGGGTGACATTAAACAGTGGGGGTAGTTGGAGGGTGACATTAAACTATGGGGCAGCTGGAGGGTGTCATTAAACTATGGGGCAGCTGGAGGGTGTCATTAAACTATGGGGCAGCTGGAGGGTGTCATTAAACTATGGGGCAGCTGGAGGGTGACATTAAACAGTGGGAATAGTTGGAGGGGGACATTAAACTATGGGGCAGCTGGAGGCAGACATGTCCCCCTCCAGCTACCCCCCATGGTTTAATGTCCTCCTTTAGTTGCCCCCAGTTTAATGTCCCCCTTTATCTGCCACCATCTTAATGTCCCCCTGTGAAAGATCCGTAGTGCGCCAACACCGCTGTGGCCCCACCTGAGTCTTCTTTCATATAAAAACCACACTCACCACCAGTGAGTGCCGGGTTCACAAGATAAATACAAGACAAGCCTTCTAAATTTTATATATTTATTAACCCCTAAATGGGTCGGTATTAACATCTAACATATACAGTTCAGAACAGATATGCAGATATATGCAAGCATTAACAGTTACTAGTTACAAGATACAGTACAAATAAAATAAAAGGGAATAAAGGTGAAATAATTACTTTACCACACATATCCTTGATGTGGTTCTATAGTCCAACACTCACACATGGCATGTGTGAGTCACCAGTGGAGGCTTCTTGGCATGTGGCATTAACTCCGAGCATGTAGCATCACAGTACAATAATCCAGCCTGCATGCTCTTTACAGTGGTCTCTCAACATTAGTCCAATAGTCTCAACACAAAAATCTCCTCATGGTGTTCTCTTGTAGTCTGTGATGGTCTGTCTCAACTCCATAGCATAATCTCCTCCCACAGACCTCTTACCTCATCTTTTATACCCTTTATGCCACCTCCCAGAATGAGGTCATCGGCGGCAGCAAGTCTGATGGATTAATCCACTCAAGTCCAGATCTTTTGTATAGAGCTGAGACCAAGTGGATTGATACAATGTTATCAGGCGGGTCTGATCAACAGCCCAGGCTTGAACAATGCACTATTGTTTCTTGGATCACTCAGGGCTGTATAGGAGTACAATGGAGCCCTGCTGTGATGGATATAAAGCCCTATTGTTCCAGTGCTGCTACTACTGCCAATATACACCTAGGCTTATAGCTGCGCACAGTATGAATAAATGGAACTAGAGAGAAATACGCTACCCAGGAGAGACCAAAATACAGCTCTCAATTATCGCCATATTTAAGCAGAATCATCACACCCCCTTCATCTGCCACCAATTTAATGTCCCCCCTTCATCTGTCACCAGCTTAATGCACCCTTCATCTGCCCCAGTTTAATGTCCCCTTTTATCTGCCACCAAATTAATGCCCCCCTTCATGTGCCACCAGTTTAATTGTCCCCTCCATCTACCACCAATTTAATGTCTCCCTTTATCTGCCACCAGTTTAATTGCCCCCTTCAAGTGCCTTCAGTTTAATTGCCCGTTCATCTGCCTTCAGTTTAACTGCCACCTACATCTGCCCCCAGTTCCCCCTTCTTGGTCACACATGCTGTCTCTTCTATCCTTATCTTCGATCACTCTCGTTCCCAGCAGCTTCCTCTGTGTAACCATCACACTGCCCCGCAGTATGTAGAATAGCTCCGCCCACACAAGAGTCTGATCACATGGTCATGACGTCATCAAATGTCCTTTAGCCACTCGGATTTAGCATCTACCATTTAGCCTTTACCCTACCCTAATAAAGTTTGTTAATAGCAAAACACTTCAGGGGAATAGCGGGACAACCTGTAAGCTATGCGGGACCGCGGGACAGCAGTGTGAAATCGGGACTGTCCCGCCAGATGCGGGACGGTTTGGAGCTATGTGCTCGGCCTTCACCCCCTGTCCTGGCTTGTGAATCTGATTTGTGCTTCCCCTTTCTCCCCCTCTGCATTGTGGCATGCTAGGCTCGTTCCCCATATTTAGGAACCATCTGGACACCATGCTTGATATTTTTTCCTGGTGGGAGTCAGTTATTATCAGTGGAGCTTTTTCTCTGTGCTCCCCATTATGTAATATATATGATGTCACAGCTGTGATGTCAGAAGTCACATCCGCAGTCACATCTGCAGATCTCCAGGGATCACATTATAAAGCTCCTGACACCCATGTCTCTGACTAGTTCTATTGAAGATTTGCGGGTTGTGGTTTTAATGGGACATTTTAAGACGCAGAGAGAGAAAGGAATGGGAATATAAGGTAATGCAAAAATTTCAAACTCTACAATTTGGACTTAGTGTGACATGAAACTGGCATGAATACTATGTATGAGCTGTGAGGTCACAAATAACCACCTGATAGCAAACAGATAACAAGAATTACTGATCCCTCCGTCACACCCCACAAGTTTCCAGACTGTTTATTTCCTGACCTGTTGTAAATAACTTCTCTACTTAGATTGCATTTTGTTTTTTCAAGGATTCTTTGAAGGTCCATGTCTTTAGGGTATACAAAATTTGTGAATTTTCATTTTCTTGTATTACACCATGTCTGATGAAGAGAGCTAGACTCTCGAAAGCTTACTATCAAATATTCTCAGCCTCTAAAAGGTATCGCCTGATTTCTTCACTCTTCTGACTAGTCATCGTACACTGAAGCTAGTTACAGAGATTTCCCATTTTTTAAAATTTCAGTGCTTTGTATCAGTAGCATCTCTTGTGTCACCTGACCAGTAATGCAGCGATGCAGGGACCCTGCTACACCCCTCCGATCACTAGTGTGACTGAGGATAGGAGTGGAAACCTGCTTGTGAGGCCGGCTATCTCCTCCAGTCATAAAGCAGGACTCACAGGCTTTCTATATGAGTGGTGGGAGAAGCAGGGCTCACAGGCTTTCTATATGAGAGGTGGGAGAAGCAGGACTCACAGGCTTTCTATATGAGTGATGGGAGAAGCAGGACTCACAGGCTTTCTATATGAGTGGTGGGGGGAAGCAGGACTCACAGGCTTTCTATATGAGTGGTGGGGAAGCAGGACTCACAGGCTTTCTATATGGTGGGGAGGAAGCAGGACTCACAGGCTTTCTATATGAGTGGTGGGAGAAGCAGGACTCACAGGCTTCTATTGGTGGGGGGGGGGAAGCAGGACTCACAGGCTTTCTATAGGTGGTGGGGGAAGCAGGACTCACAGGCTTTCTATATGAGTGGTGGGGGAAGCAGGACTCACAGGCTTTCTATATGGTGGGGAGGAAGCAGGACTCACAGGCTTTCTATATGAGTGGTGGGAGAAGCAGGACTCACAGGCTTTCTATATGAGTGGTGGGGGAAGCAGGACTCACAGGCTTTCTATATGGTGGTGGGGAAGCAGGACTCACAGGCTTTCTATATGGTGGTGGGGGAAGCAGGACTCACAGGCTTTCTATATGAGTGGTGGGGAAGCAGGACTCACAGGCTTTCTATATGAGTGGGGGGAGAAGCAGGACTCACAGGCTTTCTATATGGTGGTGGGATAAGCAGGACTCACAGGCTTTCTATATGGTGGTGGGAGAAGCAGGACTCACAGGCTTTCTATATGAGTGGTGGAGAAGCAGGACTCACAGGCTTTCTATATGAGTGGTGGGGGAAGCAGGACTCACAGGCTTTCTATATGAGTGGTGGGGGAAGCAGGACTCACAGGCTTTCTATATGAGTGGTGGGGGAAGCAGGACTCACAGGCTTTCTATATGAGTGGTGGAGGAAGCAGGACTCACAGGCTTTCTATATGAGTGGTGGGGAAGCAGGACTCACAGGCTTTCTATATGAGTGGGGGGGAAGCAGGACTCACAGGCTTTCTATATGAGTGGTGGGCGAAGCAGGACTCACAGGCTTTCTATATGAGTGGTGGAGAAGCAGGACTCACAGGCTTTCTCTTGAGTGGGGGGGGGAGCAGGACTCACAGGCTTTCTATATGAGTGGTGGGGGAAGCAGGACTCACAGGCTTTCTATATGAGTGGTGGAGGAAGCAGGACTCACAGGCTTTCTATATGGTGGAGGGGGAGAAGCAGGACTCACAGGCTTTTTATATGAGTGGGGGAAGCAGGACTCACAGGCTTTCTCTATGAGTGATGGGAGAAGCAGGACTCACAGGCTTTCTATTGAGTGGTGGAGGAAGCAGGGCTCACAGGCTTTCTATATGAGAGGTGGGAGAAGCAGGACTCAGAGGCTTTCTATATGAGTGGTGGGATAAGCAGGACTCACAGGCTTTCTATATGAGTGATGGGAGAAGCAGGACTCACAGGCTTTCTATATGAGTGGTGGGGGGAAGCAGGACTCACAGGCTTTCTATATGAGTGGTGGGGAAGCAGGACTCACAGGCTTTCTATATGAGTGGGGAGGAAGCAGGACTCAGGCTTTCTATATGAGTGGTGGGAGAAGCAGGACTCACAGGCTTTCTATATGAGTGGGGGGGGAAGCAGGACTCACAGGCTTTCTATATGAGTGGTGGGGGAAGCAGGACTCACAGGCTTTCTATATGAGTGGTGGGGGAAGCAGGACTCACAGGCTTTCTATATGAGTGGGGGGAGCAGGACTCACAGGTTTTCTATATGAGTGGTGGGGGAAGCAGGACTCACAGGCTTTCTATATGAGTGGTGGAGAAAGCAGGACTCACAGGCTTTCTATATGAGTGATGGGAGAAGCAGGACTCACAGGCTTTCTATATGAGTGGTGGGGGAAGCAGGACTCACAGGCTTTCTATATGAGTGGTGGGGGAAGCAGGACTCACAGGCTTTCTATATGAGTGGGGAGGAAGCAGGACTCACAGGCTTTCTATATGAGTGGTGGGAGAAGCAGGACTCACAGGCTTTCTATATGAGTGTGGGGGGGAAGCAGGACTCACAGGCTTTCTATATGAGTGGTGGGGGAAGCAGGACTCACAGGCTTTCTATATGAGTGGTGGGGGAAGCAGGACTCACAGGCTTTCTATATGAGTGGGGGGGAAGCAGGACTCACAGGCTTTCTATATGAGTGGTGGGGGAAGCAGGACTCACAGGCTTTCTATATGAGTGGTGGGGGAAGCAGGACTCACAGGCTTTCTATATGAGTGAGGGGGAGCAGGACTCACAGGCTTTCTATATGAGTGGGGGGGAAGCAGGACTCACAGGCTTTCTATATGAGTGAGGGGAGCAGGACGCACAGGCTTTCTATATGAGTGGTGGGAGAAGCAGGACTCACAGGCTTTCTATATGAGTGATGGAGGAAGCAGGACTCACAGGCTTTCTATATGAGTGGTGGGAGAAGCAGGACTCACAGGCTTTCTATATGAGTGGTGGAGGGAGAAGCAGGACTCACAGGCTTTCTATATGAGTGGTGGAGGAAGCAGGACTCACAGGCTTTCTATATGAGTGGTGGAGGAAGCAGGACTCACAGGCTTTCTATATGAGTGGTGGAGGAAGCAGGACTCACAGGCTTTCTATATGAGTGGTGGGAGAAGCAGGACTCACAGGCTTTCTATATGAGTGGTGGAGGACTCAGGACTCACAGGCTTTCTATATGAGTGGTGGAGGAAGCAGGACTCACAGGCTTTCTATATGAGTGGTGGAGGACTCAGGACTCACAGGCTTTCTATATGAGTGATGGAGGACGCAGGACTCATGAGGACATCAGGGGAGGATCACAGCACATAATCCTATCACTTCTCCCATTGTGTTGTGGTGACTTGGTCAGATACATGCGCTCATCTGTAGTCATGAAACTCCTTCTCAGACTACACATTGTACAGTTCCCGGCAGTGTGTCCCCAGGTATTCTGCAGCTGCGCACCCCTCCTCCTCCTCTTCCATAGAGATTACATTCTCCATCATGCACACTTATGAGAGGACCGGAGTCATTTGTCATCATGTGATATTTTTTGTGTTACTGTCAGCATACAATCTGTAACAGATGTAATGAACTGAGTGCGATCTTCACATCCCCCTCCCCCAATCTGCACCCCATTAAAGTGAAATGTCGCAGCCTTTACCAACCTTGTTTTATGTTGTGGCATTTAGGAAATGAATAGAGATCTGCCGGCTCTGCAGATAATACCGCTATACATATTCCCCACATTGGAGAAGACATAAATCACTTGTGACCTTTCCACACAGACTCCAGTCCGGGCTCCAGCGTTACTCCACGCTCTCCTATACCCTATATCTATAGAATATCCTCTCTTGGTTTTCTCCTGATCTTGTATTCTCACATCATATGGTATGTCTGTTGTAGAGTCTCCTATTCTTCTGTTATGTACGACTATCCCCGTCCTGCAGCCGCCATATCCTTACATGTCACCAGTATAAGGTGCGGTTTATGACTGGTATATAGTCTACTGAATTCTATGTCTCTATTTACACTGGGTCTGTCTTCCTGCACTAAGCATCATGTACATTTATATAACCAGGTGATATAAAGAACCCAACACCTGATTAATCACTAGAGGTCATGTAGGATAGGAAAATAGCCTTATACAACATACTCCAGAGCTGCACTCACTATTCTGCTGGTGCAGTCACTGTGTACATACATTACATTACTTATCCTGTACTGATCCTGAGTTATATCCTGGATTATACTCCAGAGCTGCGCTCACTATTCTGCTGGTGCAGTCACTGTGTACATACATTACATTACTTATCCTGTACTGATCCTGAGTTACATCCTGTATTATACTCCAGAGCTGCGCTCACTATTCTGCTGGTGCAGTCACTATGTACATACATTACATTACTTATCCTGTACTGATCCTGAGTTACATCCTGTATTATACTCCAGAGCTGCGCTCACTATTCTGCTGGTGCAGTCACTGTGTACATACATTACATTACTTATCCTGTACTGATCCTGAGTTACATCCTGTATTATACTCCAGAGCTGCACTCACTATTCTGCTGGTACAGTCACTGTGTACATACATTACATTACTTATCCTGTACTGATCCTGAGTTATATCCTGTATTATACTCCAGAGCTGCGCTCACTATTCTGCTGGTGCAGTCACTGTGTACATACATTACAATACTTATCCTGTACTGATCCTGAGTTACATCCTGTTTATACTCCAGAGCTGCGCTCACTTTCTGCTGGTGCAGTCACTGTGTCATACATTACATTACTTATCCTGTATTATACTCCAGAGCTGCACTCACTATTCTGCTGGTGCAGTCACTGTGTACATACATTACATTACTTATCCTGTACTGATCCTGAGTTACATCCTGTATTATACTCCAGAGCTGCACTCACTATTCTGCTGGTACAGTCACTGTGTACATACATTACATTACTTATCCTGTATTATACTCCAGAGCTGCGCTCACTATACTTGTGTATTCGTACCTGTGGTGCGGTGCTGGATTATATACATCTGATCACATGATTGCTGTCATACATGTGCTATACATGATGTGAGGCCCAGTGTAGCTTACATGACTCTCGGTTCTGGCATGTTGAGCAGTGTAATGTCTGTTCCCAGTGTCCACCATGCTGCCTCCTCTCCTTTGTGTCTGATGCTTTTCAGGAATGGCTCCTCTTGTGTAGTGTGTCTGAGCTCTCCGTTTCTTTCTTGGCTCCTTCATCCACTGGAGGACACTGTATCCTTCCTAATGGAGCCGCTGACTGGAATCATTGATCGCCCGCTAAGTGGACTCTCCCCATAAAGCCGATAGCAGATCATTGATTTTGCTGCTGCAAAAAATGAACACAATTTTGGGTTTTTTCATTGCTCCCCACAGTGAGTTGAGTCCACCATATAGTGCCCCGCCTCCTCACTGTAACCCCGCCCATTTGTCATGTCACTTTTAAAAAGTGGCAAAAATGTTCAAGTTTGTGTGAAAAATATTAAGGGAGACATTATAATGTGGAAGCCATATTGATGGGGACATCATACTATAGGACCAAGTTAATGGGGATATTTATGTGGGGCATTATACAGTGCAGAACATATTAAAGTGGACTTTATACTGCAGTGGTCATATTAATGGGGTCTTCATACAGTGCGGGTCATATTAAAGGGGAGCAATAAAATGGGGGCCTTATTATTGTGGACATTATACTGTGGGGGCCATATTAAGAGGGCATTATATTGTGGGGGGGACAAAGCGATATGGATGGGAGTGGGTTGAACCAAATTGGAAGTGGGCGGGGCTGCAGACAGCCTGTATTTGCACCACGCGCCCCACAGACTTTGTCCCTCTTTCAGTCCTTTGAACGTTGAAAGGTATGCACCGATACATTGTGACAAACCCTCAGAACTGGAGGGAGATTGCATTGCTGTGCTGTTGTCTGATACATTTTGATGATCCCATTGACAGAGAGTACTTACTGCTACAAGTCTGCCCTGTACAGCGGTGTCAGCAGGGCCTCCATGCGGCTGCACTAGTCTCTGCTCCACCAGTAGCTGGCTGTCCGGACCCTTACTCTTCCAGGTAATGTCACACTCCACTGTAACCCTTCTCTGTTCTTTCCTTTCAGATCAACCAAGACTCACCCGGGGCCCGTTGTACATTTAAGTGACACCCCACGAGATGAAGGCAAGGTATGACGTGTAACGTGTTCACTGAGCCCTCCGTCAGCTTCCATACTCATCACCATTGTTATCATTTCTTAAAGGATTTGTCCAGGTTTCCTGGAGTAATACTGAGACCATAATAAAGACTAAGTTATATAATACTGTGCCTCAATTACATCATATGGTATGCTCTACTCACATCCAGAGCTGCATTCACAGTTCTGCTGGTATTCCATGTTCATAGTCACATCTAAAGCTGCAGTTATAACTCTACAACAACAACAAAATTGATAAAACCTTGCAGTGACAATTACATTCAGTATCATTGTGCTGACAATCTCTGCTCTACCCCGGGCCAGATGACTGACATTATGCTGACAATCTCTGCTCTACCCCGGGCCAGATGACTGACATTGTGCTGGCAATCTCTGCTCTACCCCGGTCCAGATGACTGACCTTGTGCTGACAATCTCTGCTCTACCCCGGGCCAGATGACTGACATTGTGCTGATAATCTCTGCTCTACCCCAGTCCAGATGACTTACATTGTGCTGACAATCTCTGCTCTACCCCGGCCAGATGGTGACTTGTGCGACTCTGCTCTACCCCGGCCAGATGACTGACATTGTGCTGATAATCTCTGCTCTACCCCGGGCCAGATGACTGACATTGTGCTGATAATCTCTGCTCTACCCCCGGCCAGATGACTGACATTGTGCTGATAATCTCTGCTCTACCCCGGTCCAGATGACTGACATTGTGCTGATAATCTCTGCTCTACCCCAGTCCAGATGACTGACATTGTGCTGACAATCTCTTCTCTACCCCGGGCCAGATGACTGACATTGTGCTGATAATCTCTGCTCTACCCCAGTCTAGATGACTGACATTGTGCTGACAATCTCTGCTCTACCCCGGTCCAGATGACTGACATTGTGCTGATAATCTCTGCTCTACCCCAGTCTAGATGACTGACATTGTGCTGACAATCTCTGCTCTACCCCGGTCCAGATGACTGACATTGTGCTGATAATCTCTGCTCTACCCCAGTCTGGATGACTGACATTGTGCTGATAATCTCTGCTCTACCCCGGTCCAGATGACTGACATTGTGCTGATAATCTCTGCTCTACCCCAGTCTAGATGACTGACATTGTGCTGACAATCTCTGCTCTACCCCGGTCCAGATGACTGACATTGTGCTGATAATCTCTGCTCTACCCCAGTCCAGATGACTTACATTGTGCTGACAATCTCTGCTCTACCCCGGCCAGATGACTGACATTGTGCTGATAATCTCTGCTCTACCCCGGGCCAGATGACTGACATTGTGCTGATAATCTCTGCTCTACCCCAGTCCAGATGACTGACATTGTGCTGATAATCTCTGCTCTACCCCGGGCCAGATGACTGACATTGTGCTGATAATCTCTGCTCTACCCCCGGCCAGATGACTTACATTGTGCTGACAATCTCTGCTCTACCCTGGGCCAGATGACTGACATTGTGCTGATAATCTCTTCTCTACCCCGGTCCAGATGACTGACATTGTGCTGATAATCTCTGCTCTACCCTGGGCCAGATGACTGACATTGTGCTGATAATCCCTGCTCTACCCCAGTCTGGATGACTGACATTGTGCTGATAATCTCTGCTCTACCCCGGTCCAGATGACTGACATTGTGCTGATAATCTCTGCTCTACCCCAGTCTGGCGCCCCCCCACCCCCCCCCCACCCCGGTCCAGATGAGTGACATTGTGCTGATAATCTCTGCTCTACCCCGGTCCAGATGACTGACATTGTGCTGATAATCTCTGCTCTACCCCAGTCCAGATGACTTACATTGTGCTGACAATCTCTGCTCTACCCCGGCCAGATGACTGACATTGTGCTGATAATCTCTGCTCTACCCTGGGCCAGATGACTGACATTGTGCTGATAATCTCTGCTCTACCCCAGTCCAGATGACTGACATTGTGCTGATAATCTCTGCTCTACCCCGGGCCAGATGACTGACATTGTGCTGATAATCTCTGCTCTACCCCCGGCCAGATGACTTACATTGTGCTGACAATCTCTACTCTACCCTGGGCCAGATGACTGACATTGTGCTGATAATCTCTTCTCTACCCCGGTCCAGATGACTGACATTGTGCTGATAATCTCTGCTCTACCCTGGGCCAGATGACTGACATTGTGCTGATAATCCCTGCTCTACCCCGGTCCAGATGACTGACATTGTGCTGATAATCTCTGCTTTACCCCAGTCCAGATGACTGACATTGTGCTGATAATCTCTGCTCTACCCCAGTCTAGATGACTGACATTGTGCTGATAATCTCTGCTCTACCCCGGGCCAGATGACTGACATTGTGCTGATAATCTCTGCTCTACCCCGGGCCAGATGACTGACATTGTGCTGATAATCTCTGCTCTACCCCGGTCCAGATGACTGACATTGTGCTGATAATCTCTGCTCTACCCCGGTCCAGATGACTGACATTGTGCTGATAATCTTTGCTCTACCCCGGGCCAGATGACTGACATTGTGCTGATAATCTCTGCTCTACCCCGGGCCAGATGACTGACATTGTGCTGACAATCTCTGCTCTACCCCGGTCCAGATGACTGACATTGTGCTGATAATCTTTGCTCTACCCCGGGCCAGATGACTGACATTGTGCTGATAATCTCTGCTTCTCCTCCGTCCCAGGGGCACATTGATCGTTGACTTTCCCTCATTTGCCTTGAATGTATATCCTCTTTGGTTAGCCTGCAGTAGGGGAGAGATGGAAGGGACAATCTGCACAGTCTGTGACCATCTAGACACATTGGTTTGCATTGGAGATGGATACATAAAACAGGGTTATGAGGGAGAAGATCAGCTGCAGGGTGTCCATGAATTTTGGGGGATCCTCTATACAATAGGTTGCCTGGGATCTGCCAGTTCTGTGACTGTCCTGTTTGTTTCTCAGTTACTTATAGGATATGAAAGCGGCACAATCGTCCTGTGGGACCTGAGATCTAAAAGAGCCGATGTCCGATTCTACTATGATGAGGTGGGTGTCCCTGCGGGCCCTCACTGCCCTCACCCGCCCTCCGGGTGTCGTGGACCACCAGTAATACCTATGTCTTACATTCTCAGGCCATTCACTCTATAGGCTGGCACCATGAGGGACGGCAGTTCATGTGCAGCCATTCAGATGGCAGTCTCACTGTGTGGAACCTAAAGAACCCGGCCAAACCCTTCCAAGTCACCATTCCCCATGGTAAGATGCCTCCAAGTGCCCAGATCCTTTGTACCAGCTGTTGTGAAACTTCTACGTAAGAGGATGTCAGGGTAGGCTGGGAACTGGAAATAAAAAAGATTGGGGATCACATCGATGAGGATTCAGACTTGCCCGTGTGTGTCACTGCCCTGAATGAGCTGTTCTCAGATGGAGGGGTCTGGAAACCATATCCTTCATACTATATGGTTTTAATGGGATCGTATTGATTTGATATTTGGATTGTGTCTGTTGTCTCCTAGGGAAAAGTCAACGAGATGGAAGGAAACACGAATCATGTAAACCCATATTAAAAGTGGAGTACAGGACGTGTAAAAACAGGTAAGCAGCAGCAGGGGGCGTCATCACCTGCCATCATCCCATTTATCCTCTACTCCAGGAGTGTACACAAGGAGTAGAATTGCCCCCTTGTTGAACCTTGGCATCATCTGCTTTCTTGAATGATGATAGGGGAGAGCAATGGCCTGGTAACCAATGAGCACTTCCATTAGTATCACTTCTGTGTGCCGGCATGACTCTGACGTAGGTACCAGGTGAGTCCTAAGAACACTGGGTATTCATTTTACAGGGTGGGACCTGGGGACATTATACAGTGTGACACCTGGGGACATTATACAGTGTGGGACCTGGGGACATTTTCCTGTGTGGGACTTGGGGATATTATAAGGTGTGGGACTTGGAGATGTTATACTATGTGGCACTTGGGGATATTATACTGTGTGGGACTTGGAGATATTATACTGTGTGGGACCTAGGGACATTATACTGTGTCGGACCTGGAGATGTTATACTGTGTGGGACCTGAGGACATTATACTGTGTGGGACCTATGGACATTATACTGTGTTGGCCCTGGAGATGTTATACTGTGTGGGACCTGAGGACATTATACTGCGTGGGACCTGAGGACATTATACTGTGTGGGACCTGAGGACATTATACTGTGTGGGTGCAATTAGGGTACAATATACTGTGCAGGGAGCACTAAGGGGGCATTATAATGTGTGCGGCCCCCTCAGCTCCCACCACAATGTAACTATTCGTCCTCCTTCTGAAATATTGTTTGTTTGCCCCTGAAAATGAAAAACGGGGTACAAAGTAACTGCAACTACAACCCACCTTTCTACCCTTGTGTGAAAGATCCTCAGTGCGCCAACACCGCTTTGGCCCACACCTGAGACTTCTTTCATAAAAAACCACACTCACCGCCAGTGAGTGCTGGGTTCACAAGATAAATACAAGACAAGCTTTCTAAATTTTATCTATTTATTAACCCCTAAATGGGTCGGTATTAACATCTAACACATGCAGTTCAGAACAGATATGCAGATATATGCAAGCATTAGCAGTTACTAGTTACAAGTAAGTAGTAGAGCGTGCACGGAGGAAGGCGGATCCGGTGATCACCTTCCGCAGGCACCTTAGTGGCCTGACCGTGATACCCGTCTTCTCTCTAGTCTGACTAGGGACATTTCTAAGGCTCAGGCCCTGAGCCAGGTACACTTAGCTACCTCCTGCCTGTTCTGGGTCCGCTTTCTGAGTGTTGGCATCCCGTGGAGCCCCACTCATGACCCCAGGTCTTTGGGATACCAGTTCAGAGACCCCATCCCGGCGGTCTTTCAGGGTCTCTCTCACACTAGCCGCTAGTTAGGAGAGTTCTAGGGGATTCTGCACCTCCCCCTTTGCTTTCAAACCTAGGGGCACCTCTGGTTCTGGCACAGGTATGTTTGGACCCTGTCCTCCCTCCCAGACGCCTTGCCCCTTTGGGCCTACACCCTGTTCCTCCTGTACTTGGGTGGGTGATGGTGATACCTTGGGCAAATGACTGAGATCATGCTTCCCCAAACCATCCCCCCACAATACATTGACAGGTAATACATTTGACATACCCCCTTCTTGGATCACACCTCCAGTACCCCATGCCATCTGCACTTGGGCCATGGGCACTCCTGGAATAGAACTGGACCGAAGAGACGTGTATGTCTCATACCGGCCGGACTCCTCCGGCTTCAAGGGAGTGAGGCTAGTCATGGCAGTCTCAGCACCGACTCCAGGTGGTGTAGGCAAAGGTTCAAGGGTCGGAACGCCCTCCACCCTTGTAGCACTCTGGCTGCGGGCTAACACCGCACTACCAGCAGTCCGTCCCTCACCTGGATCGGCCATGAGATCCCCATAGCCTACCTGACCACCTGGTACATGGTCAGCAGTTGGGTGCTTATCGGATGCACTGGGCGAAATAGTAGAAGTCGCTTCCAGTGACTCAGAAGAGCTACCCTGTACACTTTCACAACAAGCATTGGCAATTACATTGACAGTACCTTCATTAGCAATTGTTAATTCACACCGGGCCTCAATGAGATCTGTGGTAGACATATTAACAAGCTGGGAGGGAGACACCCCCGCAGATGTGGGTGTGTCTACAGACAAGGTCTCACTGGCTCCTAGCACGGGGTTGAACAAAGCATCAATAACATTTTTGCTGAGCTGGGTTGCAGGAAGCTCATTTGCATCTTCCCTGCTCTCAGCTGAAGGCAACTCATTAGCATTTATACTTACTGCCATGGGAAGTATCTCAGAGGGGGGGTTATGGGCCCTCTCTGCAGATATGACAGACACATTATCAACATTAGTCATAGACAGTTTATCACAGTAAATTGGGGTGCTCCCCACCCCATATTGGGACATCATAGGTCCTAAATCAGTTCCCAACAGTACATTAGCAGGCAAATCAGTCAATAGTCCCACAGTCCGCATTCCTTTTCCTGCACCCCCGTCCAGATACACAGATGGGCCACCTGCTGTGGCTTGGGAAGCAGGGAATTTCTCAGGGTGGTTAGGGCACTCCTCCTTGAAATGTCCTGTCTGGTTACAGGCATGGCACCGCCGCACCTCCCCTTGGGGTTTTGGGAAGGTCACCTGGGCGCCCAGAGTTCTTGGGACAGGGGAGGGACCACCCGGGGCATAGTTTGTCTCACCCGACCTGACGACAGACGGCTGTGGTGAACTCCGACCTGGCTTGTCCTTCCAACTTGAGGGTCTCTGCAGGGTTGTTGGAGTTTGCGCAGGGGCGGTTTGTGCCCGCTGGGAGAGCTCCATCCTTTTGAGCTCAAGCTGATACTGCCGCTCTGCCTCACGATCAGCCTGCCGTTCTACAGCTTCCTGAAAATGGCACAACACCTGCAGGTATGTGTTAGGGTCACTGGTGCCTACTTGCTGCAGGGCCATTTGCCAGTATGAAGCCATTTCCCCTCAAGGCTGGGGCTACTGGTCCCTCCTGGTGAAGTAATCCTTGGGACCGGGCTGCTTGCCGCACTTCCTGGCCTAACCCCAAAATCAGGACTCTGCTCGATTCTCTGCATGGCTGTGGCTGCCTCCATTTCAGCCATACGCTCAGGATCTCCAAAAGCCTGGTTCAGCAATTCTTGAGCTCTGCTTCTGAGCCCACTAGCCATCCACTGGTATTTGCCAAATAAAAGATAGGATAGAATACAAAGAGTAAGGGAGAGGAACAGCACTGTATCAAACTTTCACTGTATCTTAATGCTTGCTTTAATACCAAGCTTGTCTCATAGGATTACCACAATCCCCAGCGTCTGAGTGATAAAGGTCACCAACACATGCTGTTTATCCTAAGATCCCACTATGCTGCCACCAATGTGAAAGATTCTCAGTGCGCCAACACCGCTTTGGCCCACACCTGAGACTTCTTTCATAAAAAACCACACTCACCGCCAGTGAGTGCTAGGTTCACAAGATAAATACAAGACAAGCTTTCTAAATTTTATCTATTTATTAACCCCTAAATGGGTTGGTATTAACATCTAACACATGCAGTTCAGAACAGATATGCAGATATATGCAAGCATTAACAGTTACTAGTTACAAGATACAGTACAATAAAATAAAAGGGAATAAAAGTGAAATAATTACTTTACCACAGATCTCCTTGATGTGGCTCTATAATCCAACCCTCACACATGGCATGTGGGGCTAACCAGTGGAGGCAGCGGCATCAACTCCAGCATCTCAGCAACTCATCACAGTAGCCTCTCCTCATAGTAGCATCACCCCCACTGATCCCTACCTCATCTTATATACCCTTTATGCCAACTCCCAGAATGAGGTCACCGGCGACAGCAAGTCTGATTGATTAATGCACTCAAGTCAAGATTCTTTGTAAGAAGATGTGACCAAGTGGAGTGACACAATGCCTTCTATATGTTATCAACCATATCTGATCAACAGCCCAGGCTGAACAATGCATGTTTATTTGATCACCCAGGTCTATGTAAGAATTCAATGGAGCTATTCTGGGATGGATACAAAGCCCTATTGTTATATTGTTGTCTCTACTGATAACATACAACTAGGATTAGGGCTGCGCACATTATGAGCAAATGGAACTAAGAGGGAGATACGACACCCAGAGATCAAAATACAGCTTTGAGTTATAGCCATATTTAAGTGGAATCATCACACCTTGGAAACTGAGATTTATACTGCTGTTTGCAGGATGCTAGCATTACACTGCTACTGAGCTCTATTATGAAAATTCCCGACTGCAGAATCAGAGTACACAAGGTTTGTAGTCTGTATCCATGGCGACACATAGATTTTCTTAGTAGCCATATACACCTTTTCAAACTGGAGCTTTTCAAACAAGACAAGTTGCAGAGTTGCATTAGAGCAATGAAAAAGATGGTTGCAGAAGTATACACGCCTTATCAATGACTGAGCCCTTGTGGTTGGGTGCGAGCTGCAGCACACGGCCAGTGCTGACAGTCTGTGCGGTAGCTGCGTCCTCAGCTCTGCTGCTCAGTTACATAAGACGTTATTTCTATCTCACTCTGATGTATCGGGCTCAGCTCTGACCCTCGACGTTCACATCTCCTCGCCTTAAAGTGAATGTCTTGTATCATAGATGAGGTGAAGTGGCCGCGCGGTGTAGTATTTGTAGTGCACTTCAAAAGAGCTAAAACGGGCCTCACTCCTCGTCTCTGCTCAGAGGATCAAACACACGGAAGCCTTTCTTCAATCCCAAAAATCCCTTTGTTGTGTAAAGCTTCAGAAGCCGCTCCTCACCTCCGCCTGCCAGTCACACTGCGCCCAAAAACGCTTTATCATCAGAGGCGCCAAACTAGCCCCAGATCGTGCATGACACATAGTAATCCAGCTAGTCATACAATGCCTCATTCAACTAGCTATACACTAATCCCGCTAGTCATACAGTGTCTCGTCCAACTAGCTATACACTAATCCCGCTAGTCATACACTGCCTCGTCCAACTAGCTATACACTAATCCAGCTAGTCATACAGTGCCTCGTCCAGCTAGCTATACACTAATCCCGCTAGTCATACAGTGCCTCGTCTAACTAGCTATACACTAATCCAGCTAGTCATACAGTGCCTCGTCCAACTAGCTATACACTAATCCAGCTAGTCATACAGTGCCTCGTCCAACTAGCTATACACTAATCCAGCTAGTCATACAGTGCCTCGTCCAACTAGCTATACACTAATCCAGCTAGTCATACAGTGCCTCGTCCAACTAGCTATACACTAATCCCGCTAGTCATACAGTGCCTCGTCCAACTAGCTATACACTAATCCCGCTAGTCATACAGTGCCTCGTCCAACTAGCTATACACTAATCCCGCTAGTCATACAGTGCCTCATCCAACTAGCTATACACTAACCCCGCTAGTCATACAGTGCCTCATCCAACTAGCTATACACTAATCCTGCTAGTCATACAGTGCCTCGTCCAACTAGCTATACACTAATCCCGCTAGTCATACAGTGCCTCGTCCAGCTAGCTATACACTAATCCAGCTAGTCATACAGTGCCTCGTCCAACTAGCTATACACTAATCCCGCTAGTCATACAGTGCCTCGTCCAGCTAGCTATACACTAATCCAGCTAGTCATACATTGCCTCGTCCAACTAGCTATACACTAATCCAGCTAGTCATACAGTGCCTCGTCCAACTAGCTATACACTAATCCAGCTAGTCATACAGTGCCTCGTCCAACTAGCTATACACTAATCCCGCTAGTCATACAATGCCTCATCCAACTAGCTATACACTAATCCCGCTAGTCATACAGTGCCTCATCCAGCTAGCTATACACTAATCCCGCTAGTCATACAGTGCCTCGTCCAACTAGCTATACACTAATCCCGCTAGTCATACAGTGCCTCGTCCAGCTAGCTATACACTAATCCAGCTAGTCATACAGTGCCTCGTCCAGCTAGCTATACACTAATCCAGCTAGTCATACAGTGCCTCGTGCAACTAGCTATATACTAATCCCGCTAGTCATACAATGCCTCATCCAACTAGCTATACACTAATCCCGCTAGTCATACAGTGACTCGTCCAGCTAGCTATACACTAATCCCGCTAGTCATACAATGCCTCGTCCAACTAGCTATACACTAATCCCGCTAGTCATACAGTGCCTCGTCCAACTAGCTATACACTAATCCAGCTAGTCATACAGTGCCTCGTCCAACTAGCTATACACTAATCCAGCTAGTCATACAATGCCTAGTCCAACTAGCTATACACTAATCCCGCTAGTCATACAATGCCTCATCCAACTAGCTATACACTAATCCAGCTAGTCATACAGTGCCTCGTCCAACTAGCTATACACTAATCCCGCTAGTCATACAGTGCCTCGTCCAACTAGCTATACACTAATCCCGCTAGTCATACAATGCCTCATCCAACTAGCTATACACTAATCCCGCTAGTCATACAGTGCCTCATCCAGCTAGCTATACACTAATCCCGCTAGTCATACAGTGCCTCGTCCAACTAGCTATACACTAATCCCGCTAGTCATACAGTGCCTCGTCCAGCTAGCTATACACTAATCCAGCTAGTCATACAGTGCCTCGTCCAGCTAGCTATACACTAATCCAGCTAGTCATACAGTGCCTCGTGCAACTAGCTATATACTAATCCCGCTAGTCATACAATGCCTCATCCAACTAGCTATACACTAATCCCGCTAGTCATACAGTGACTCGTCCAGCTAGCTATACACTAATCCCGCTAGTCATACAATGCCTCGTCCAACTAGCTATACACTAATCCCGCTAGTCATACAGTGCCTCGTCCAACTAGCTATACACTAATCCAGCTAGTCATACAGTGCCTCGTCCAACTAGCTATACACTAATCCAGCTAGTCATACAATGCCTAGTCCAACTAGCTATACACTAATCCCGCTAGTCATACAATGCCTCATCCAACTAGCTATACACTAATCCCGCTAGTCATACAGTGCCTCGTCCAACTAGCTATACACTAATCCAGCTAGTCATACAGTGCCTCGTCCAACTAGCTATACACTAATCCCGCTAGTCATACAGTGCCTCGTCCAACTAGCTATACACTAATCCAGCTAGTCATACAGTGCCTCGTCCAACAGCTATACACTAATCCAGCTAGTCATACAGTGCCTCGTCCAACTAGCTATACACTAATCCAGCTAGTCATACAGTGCCTCGTCCAACTAGCAATACTCTAACACCCGCTAGTCATACTGAGTGCTTTTCTCGCTTCCACCCGCTATACAGACACCCCCCCCGTCCTACACGCCCCCCCCCCCCCCACCTACACACCCCCCCCCCCCCTCACACCACCCCCCCCCACCCCCCACCTCTACTCCCCCCCCCCCTTTTGTCCCACCCCCCCCCCCCTACCCATCCCCCCACCCCCTCATCAAGCCCCGCCCCCCCCCGCCAGCCCTCCACCCCCCCCCCCCCGCCCTCCCCGCCCCCCCCCCACTAGGTTTACCCCCAACCCCCCCAGGCCTCCCGCGCCCCCGCCAACTAGCTATACACTAATCCAGCTAGTCATACAATGCCTCGTTGTGATGACCCGCCCCGCAGTTTTATATCTTTCTTGGAAGTGTGTTTTACTTGCTTAGGTCAGTCCTTCCCCCACTTGGAATGCGGTGCTTTAGTGGAGTCCACATTGCTGGACGATAGGCTTCACTGGTTTTATGTGTGTTCATTGGAGATGGCTTGCTATAGCCAGGCACTTTTATTATCCCTGGCCAGATGGGATGGGGGATAGCAAGCCTTAACTTCACCCTTCTCTCCGAGGGTTCTGCAAAGGTGGGAGAAGGGGGGCTGCCTGGGAGCAAGGGGTGGGTGGAGCACTAGCCATATGCTGTGGGCAGACCTGGATTCTGGGGTCATTCAGCAAAGAGGCAGTAAGGAGCTCTGATCTGGGAGAAGATGAGAGGGCCTGCCCTACTGAGGAATGCTTTGAGGGCCTAGTTCTGGACAGCATGTAGGATTGTTTTATGCAACTTGCTTAAGCTTGCGCCCTAGGCCCAAAACTCTGCTGTGGCCTAGAGAAACGGACTACGATTCATTGTGCTGAGCATGGAAGAGAGACAGCTAGGACAAAGCTGTGTGCTCAGGTACCTTTTCTAAACTTTTATTTCCCTTTTACTTTGTTTTATATAGTATCATCGCTCTTTTGCTTGTATGTTTATGCTTGATCATATTAATATTGTATATTTCTGTATATGCTATTAATTCATACCGACCCACTTGGGTTATTAAACATATAAAATTTATATCGCTCATTTCGTTTTCTCCTATGACCCGGTCTACTCACGGTGTGTGAGTGGGAGGTCAAGAAAGAAGTTTGATCGCAGGCGTGCCAGGCGGCTGGGCGAGGCGATATTCTTCACAGTGGTGGCAGCGTTGTGGGATCTTAGGATAACAGTGTGTGGGTGTGGTATCACGCAGACACTGGGGATTGCGGCAATCCTATGGAACGAGCGCGGTATGAGATCAAGCTTAAAATACGGTGAAAGTTTGGTACAGTACTGTTCCCTCCCTTCTTCTTTTTTCTGTCCTATCTTTTATTTGGCAACGGCTTCCAGTGGATGGCTGGTGGGACCAGAAGCATAACCAAACGTCTGCAGGACTTGGTTGCTGCTGAACTCCAGGAGATGGCGGATATGGAAGCTACCATAGCCATGCAGGAGGCGGAGCAAAGTCCTGAGAGGCTGGCACCAGAAAACATCACCATGCCAGACGGTTCCGCAGGTGCCCGGACCCCAGAGGTAACTGTGCCTGGAGGGACCAGTAACCCCAGTTCTGTGGGGGTAACGGACTTATACTTGCAAATGGCCTTACAGCAGATAGACGCCAGTGACTATAGCGCCCGTCTGCAGGTGATTCACCAGTACCAAGCTGCTGCAGAGCGCCGGGCGGAGAGAGAAGCTGCAGAGCGCCGGGCGGAGAGAGAGGCCGCCGCTGCAGAGCGCCAGGCGGAAGGAGAGGCCGCTGCTGCAGAGCGTCGGGCGGAGCTGGAGCATCAGCTTGAGCTAAAAAAGCTGGAACTTTGCCAGCAGGCGCAACCTTCCCCTGCACCAACTCCCGGAGCCCAAGCACTAAAGATCCGATACGAGGACTTTCCAATCTTGAAAGATAACGGGGACTTGGACTCGTTCTTGCGGGGGATTTGAGAGGGTGTGTAAGCAGCATCATATTCCCCAGGCAGAATGGGCCCGTTACCTGTCTCCCCGGCTGAAGGGAAAGGGCCTGGATGTTTCCACGAGCTTACCAGTGGACGCGGACTATGAGACCATCAAAGCGGCGCTGATCCGGAGATACCGGCTCACGCCGGAGGTGTACCGCAAAAAGTTTCGGAATATCCAGCGGGGTCCCACAGAGAGCTATGCGGATGTTCTGCACCACTTACAGGTTACATTCTGGCAGTGGATCAAAGGACTTACTGTCACCACGTTTGAGGGAATTGGGGATCTTATGATAAAGGAACAATTTCTCCAGGTGTGCCCTCTGGAGGTCAGCCAGTTCGTGTGTGACTGGAAACCCAAAACAGCAGACAAGGCTGCAGAGATTGCTGACGACTATGTGTCCACCAGGGAGCAAGGGATCAAGAGAGGAGCCACACTGCAGAGACCCCCAAGCGGGAAGGAGGGGCAAAGTTGGAGTTCACCACAGCCTGCGGTCTCCAAGTGGAGTAAGACAAACTCTGTCCCAGGTGCCCCCTCTACTTCCCCTGTCCCAAGAACTCTGGGCGCCACGGGTATCCCCTCCAAATCCCAAGGAGAGGTCCGGCGGTGTCATGCCTGTAACCAGCCAGGACATTTCAAGGCGGAGTGCCCCAACCACTCTAAGAACCCCCTGTTTCCCCAGCCTCGGCAGCTGGCCCATCTGTATACTTGGTGGGGAGGGAGGGGTTGCAATCCGATGCCAAAAGTCAACAGGTCATTGTGGGGGGTAAAGTGGTCATGGGATTTCGGGACACTGGGGCGCAGAATACTCTGGTGCAACCTGACTTGGTCCCTGCGGACAGTATTATCCCTGGAAAAACTCTGACCCTGAAGGGTATTGGACAAGAACGCATAACTGTGCCCATGGCTTGCGTCCATTTGGACTGGGGTGCGGGAAAAGGGATGCGTGATGTGGGGCTAGTGTCTGATCTGCCTGCCAATGTACTATTGGGAAGAGATTTGGGGCCCTTGGTGTCCCAATATGGGGTGGGAGCAACCCCACCTCGCTGTGACAAAATGTCTGTACTGAAGGATGATTTTAATGAGGGGTTGAAGCCTGTCACACAGGCAGAGGGAGGGGTTAGCCTTTTGTCTCCCCTTGCTGTGCATCCAGCTAAAGTAATCAGTGAGCATGTGAATGAGACATTGTGGAATGCTGACCTCGCTGTAGCCCCGCCCACATCGGCGGGTGATGAGAGCCCCCTCAGTGTGACCCTGGCTCAGCCATTCCCCCATGCAGTTCACTGTGAATCAATGAATGAATGCAATGTCAATGTAATTGCTAATTCTTGCCTTGCAGGTTTACAGGGTAGCTCTTCTGAGATGCTGGGGGCAACCCCAACTGAGGACAATGTGCCAGGTGGTCAGGTGGGTCACGGGGATCTCAGGGCCGATCCGGATGAGGAACGGACTGCTGGAGTTGCGGTGGTGACCCGCAGCCAGACTGCTAGAGGGGTGGAAGGCGCTCCGACCCCTGAGCCGTTCCCTCTGTCACACGGAGATGGCACTGAGACCGCCATGACTAACATCCCCACACTGGAGCCGGAGGAGCCCGGCGGGTATATGACATGCACATCTCTTCTGTCTGGTTCCAGTCAGGAGTTCAGGGACGCTGTCCAAGCTGACCGCAGTCTGGATGCATTGAAGGAGTGTGCTGATCAACCTCCCTTGGAGTCGGACAAGGACCGCGTGTACTGGGAGCAAGGGAGGTTGTACCGGGAAACGATCCCCACAAAGGGAAAAGAAAGTCGGCTCAGGGAGAAACATTTAGTGGTACCCCAACCCTATCGGGTGGAGTTGTTGCGGATTGCTCATGATATTCCACTGGCAGGCCTCCTGGGGATCGCTAAGACCAAGGCTCGCCTCAGCCACTTATTCTACTGGCCTAAGATGGGGACAGATGTAGCTAAATACTGCCGTTCATGTGACACTTGTCAGAGGATGGGCAAGGCGGGGCAAGGCTCCAAAGCACCAATGATACCTATGCCCATCATAACCGAACCTTTCCAGCGGGTGGCTGTGGATCTCATTGGACCCCTGTCCATTCCCAGTTGCACCGGGAAACGTTTCATATTAACGGTAGTAGACTACGCTACTAGGTACCCGGAAGCTGTCGCTCTGTCTTCCACCCGGGCTGATGTAGTGGCCAAGGCTCTGATAGGCATCTTCTCCCGTGTTGGATTTCCCAGAGAGATGCTCACAGACCAAGGTACCCAGTTCATGTCTGCCTTGATGCAAGGCCTGTGTAAGGTAACAGAGGTGCAACATCTGGTGTCCAGCCCGTATCACCCACAGACCAATGGCCTGTGTGAACGGTTCAATGGCACCCTGGAGCAGATGCTCAGGATGTTAGTCGAGTCCCACGGGCGCGACTGGGAGCCTTATCTCCCGCACCTGCTGTTCACTTACCGGGAGGTGCCGCAAGCCTCAACAGGGTTCTTCCCCTTTGAGCTCTTGTACGGGAGACATGTACGTGGGCCCCTAACTCTTGTGAAAGAGTCCTGGGAAGGAGAAACAGCCATCCAAGGTGTGCCAGTCGTGCCCATGGCCCAAGTGCAGACGGCATGGGGTGCTGGGGGGTGGGACCCAAGAAGGGGGTGTGTCAAATGTATTACCTGTCAATGTATTATGGAGGGATGGTTTGGGGAAGCATAATCTCAGTCATTTGCCCAAGGTATCACCATCACCCACCCAAGTACAGGAGGAACAGGGTGTAGGCCCAAAAGGGCAAGGCGTCTGGGAGGGAGGACAGGGTCCAAACATACCTGTGCCAGATCCAGAGGTGCCCCTAGGTTTGGAAGCAAAGGGGGAGGTGCAGAATCCCCTAGAACTCTCCCAACTAGCGGCTAGTGTGGGAGAGACCCTGAGAGACTGCCGGGAAGGGGTCTCTAAACTGGTATCACAAGGGCCTGGGGTTGCGAGTGTGGATCTGCGGGATGCCAGAACTCAGCATGAGGTCCCAGTGCAGGCCGGGGGTAGCCAGGTGGGCGGAGACTGCCGGGATGGGGTCTCAGCACCGGTACCACAAGGGCCTGGGGTTGTGAGTGTGGGTCGGAGGGACCCAGAGCAAGCAGGAGGTAGCCAGGTCTACTTAATTCCGAGCCTGAACCTTAGAAGAGTCTCCATTCAGACAGGAGAGGAAGAGGGTTTCAGTACGCCAGGAATATGGTCAGGGACCAGCGCAGGTCCCGGCGGGGTGCGGCCGCCAAGGTGTCCGCGGGAAGGCGATCTTAGGATCGTCCTTCCTCCCGACACGCTCTAAAAGGGGGAGGTGTGATGAACCGACCCTCAGTTTTATATCTTTCTTGGAAGTGTGTTTTACTTGCTTAGGTCAGTCCTTCCCCCACTTGGAATGCGGTGCTTTAGTGGAGTCCACATTGCTGGACGATAGGCTTCACTGGTTTTATGTGTGTTCATTGGAGATGGCTTGCTATAGCCAGGCATTTTTATTATCCCTGGCCAGATGGGATGGGGGATAGCAAGCCTTAACTTCACCCTTCTCTCCGAGGGTTCTGCAAAGGTGGGAGAAGGGGGGCTGCCTGGGTGCAAGGGGTGGGTGGAGCACTAGCCATATGCAGTGGGCAGACCTGGATTCTGGGGTCATTCAGCAAAGAGGCAGTAAGGAGCTCTGATCTGGGAGAAGATGAGAGGGCCTGCCCTACTGAGGAATGCTTTAAGGGCCTAGTTCTGGACAGCATGTAGGATTGTTTTATGCAACTTGCTTAAGCTTGCGCCCTAGGCCCAAAACTCTGCTGTGGCCTAGAGAAACGGACTACGATTCATTGTGCTGAGCATGGAAGAGAGACAGCTAGGACAAAGCTGTGTGCTCAGGTACCTTTTCTAAACTTTTATTTCCCTTTTACTTTGTTTTGTATAGTATCATCGCTCTTTTGCTTGTATGTTTATGCTTGATCATATTAATATTGTATATTTCTGTATATGCTATTAATTCATACCGACCCACTTGGGTTATTAAACATATAAAATTTATATCGCTCATTTCGTTTTCTCCTATGCCCCGTCCAACTAGCTGTACCCCCCCTCGTCCAACTAGCTATACCACTAATCCAGGGGCTAGGCATACAGTGCCTCGTCCAACTAGCTATACACTAATCCCGCTAGTCATACAGTGCCTCATCCAACTAGCTATACACTAATCCAGCTAGTCATACAGTGCCTCGTCCAACTAGCTATACACTAATCCAGCTAGTCATACAGTGCCTCGTCCAAGGCCCGCTAGCTATACACTAATCCCGCTAGTCATACAGTGCCTCGTCCAACTAGCTATACACTAATCCCGCTAGTCATACAGTGCCTCGTCCAGCTAGCTATACACTAATCCAGCTAGTCATACAGTGCCTCGTCCAACTAGCTATACACTAATCCCGCTAGTCATACAGTGCCTCGTCCAGCTAGCTATACACTAATCCAGCTAGTCATACAGTGCCTCGTCCAACTAGCTATACACTAATCCAGCTAGTCATACAGTGCCTCGTCCAACTAGCTATACACTAATCCAGCTAGTCATACAATGCCTCGTCCAACTAGCTATACACTAATCCAGCTAGTCATACAGTGACTCGTCCAGCTAGCTATACACTAATCCCGCTAGTCATACAATGCCTCGTCCAACTAGCTATACACTAATCCCGCTAGTCATACAATGCCTCGTCCAACTATGCTATAAAATAAAACCCCTTATTTTAAAGGTCCTCTTCCAGCTAGCTATACACTAATCCAGCTAGTCATACAGTGCCTCGTCCAGCTAGCTATACACTAATCCCGCTAGTCATACAATGCCTCGTCCAACTAGCTATACACTAATCCCGCTAGTCATACAGTACCTCGTCCAACTAGCTATACACTAATCCCGCTAGTCATACAGTGCCTCGTCCAACTAGCTATACACTAATCCAGCTAGTCATACAGTGCCTCGTCCAACTAGCTATACACTAATCCCGCTAGTCATACAGTGCCTCGTCCAACTAGCTATACACTAATCCCGCTAGTCATACAGTGCCTCGTCCAACTAGCTATACACTAATCCCGCTAGTCATACAGTGCCTCGTCCAACTAGCTATACACTAATCCCGCTAGTCATACAGTGCCTCGTCCAACTAGCTATACACTAATCCCGCTAGTCATACAGTGCCTCGTCCAACTAGCTATACACTAACCCCGCTAGTCATACAGAGCCTCGTCCAACTAGCTATATTCTAACCCCGCTAGTCATACAGTGCCTCGTCCAACTAGCTATACAGCAATCCAGCTAGTCATACAGTGCCTCATCCAACTAGCTATACACTAATCCCGCTAGTCATACAGTGCCTCGTCCAACTAGCTATACACTAATACATCTAGTCATACAATGCCTCATCCAGCTAGCTATACACTAATCCAGCTAGTCATACAGTGCCTCGTCCAACTAGCTATACACTAATCCAGCTAGTCATAAAGTGCCTCTTCCAGCTAGCTATACACTAATCCAGCTAGTCATACAGTGCCTCGTCCAGCTAGCTATACACTAATCTCGCTAGTCATACAATGCCTCGTCCAACTAGCTATACACTAATCCCGCTAGTCATACAGTACCTCGTCCAACTAGCTATACACTAATCCCGCTAGTCATACAGTGCCTCGTCCAACTAGCTATACACTAATCCAGCTAGTCATACAGTGCCTCGTCCAACTAGCTATACACTAATCCCGCTAGTCATACAGTGCCTCGTCCAACTAGCTATACACTAATCCCGCTAGTCATACAGTGCCTCGTCCAACTAGCTATACACTAATCCCGCTAGTCATACAGTGCCTTGTCCAACTAGCTATACACTAATCCCGCTAGTCATACAGTGCCTCGTCCAACTAGCTATACACTAATCCTGCTAGTCATACAGTGCCTCGTCCAACTAGCTATACACTAACCCCGCTAGTCATACAGAGCCTCGTCCAACTAGCTATATTCTAACCCCGCTAGTCATACAGTGCCTCGTCCAACTAGCTATACAGCAATCCAGCTAGTCATACAGTGCCTCATCCAACTAGCTATACACTAATCCCGCTAGTCATACAGTGCCTCGTCCAACTAGCTATACACTAATACATCTAGTCATACAATGCCTCATCCAGCTAGCTATACACTAATCCAGCTAGTCATACAGTGCCTCGTCCAACTAGCTATACACTAATCACGCTAGTCATACAATGCCTCGTCCAACTAGCTATACACTAATCCCGCTAGTCATACAATGCCTCATCCAACTAGCTATACACTAATCCCGCTAGTCATACAGTGCCTCGTCCAACTAGCTATACACTAATCCAGCTAGTCATACAGTGCCTCGTCCAGCTAGCTATACACTAATCCCGCTAGTCATACAATGCCTCGTCCAACTAGCTATACACTAATCCAGCTAGTCATACAGTGCCTCGTCCAACTAGCTATACACTAATCCAGCTAGTCATACAGTGCCTCATCCAACTAGCTATACACTAATCCAGCTAGTCATACAGTGCCTCGTCCAACTAGCTATACTGTAATCCCGCTAGTCATACAGTGCCTCGTCCAACTAGCTATACACTAATCCCGCTAGTCATACAATGCCTCGTCCAACTAGCTATACACTAATCCAGCTAGTCATACAGTGCCTCATCCAGCTAGCTATACACTAATCCCGCTAGTCATACAATGCCTCGTCCAACTAGCTATACACTAATCCCGCTAGTCATACAGTGCCTCGTCCAACTAGCTATACACTAATCCAGCTAGTCATACAGTGCCTCGTCCAGCTAGCTATACACTAATCCCGCTAGTCATACAATGCCTCGTCCAACTAGCTATACACTAATCCAGCTAGTCATACAGTGCCTCGTCCAACTAGCTATACACTAATCCAGCTAGTCATACAGTGCCTCGTCCAACTAGCTATACTGTAATCCCGCTAGTCATACAGTGCCTCGTCCAACTAGCTATACACTAACCCCGCTAGTCATACAATGCCTCATCCAACTAGCTATACACTAATCCCGCTAGTCATACAGTGCCTCGTCCAACTAGCTATACACTAATCCCGCTAGTCATACAATGCCTCGTTCAACTAGCCATACACTAATCCCGCTAGTCATACAGTGCCTCATCCAACTAGCTATACACTAATCCCGCTAGTCATACAGTGCCTCATCCAGCTAGCTATACACTAATCCCGCTAGTCATACAGTGCCTCATCCAACTAGCTATACACTAATCCCGCTAGTCATACAATGCCTCGTCCAACTAGCTATACACTAATCCCGCTAGTCATACAATGCCTCGTCCAACTAGCTATACACTAATCCCGCTAGTCATACAATGCCTCGTCCAACTAGCTATACACTAATCCAGCTAGTCATACAGTGCCTCGTCCAGCTAGCTATACACTAATCCCGCTAGTCATACAGTGCCTCGTCCAACTAGCTATACACTAACCCCCGCTAGTCATACAGTGCCTCGTCCAACTAGCTATATTCTAACCCCGCTAGTCATACAGTGCCTCGTCCAACTAGCTATATTCTAACCCCCGCTAGTCATACAGTGCCTCGTCCAACTAGCTATACACTAATCCCGCTAGTCATACAATGCCTCGTCCAACTAGCTATACACTAATCCAGCTAGTCATACAATTCTCATCCAACTAGCTATACACTAATCCCGCTAGTCCTAGATTACACCAATCCTACTAGCAGTGTCCTTACAAATACAGTGGCAAGATAAAGTAAGTGAACCATCCACAGTGACGGACGCTTACAAAACAGTACATGAGGCCTGGAAATTGGTCTATAACAATAATCCTTTCCTGTGCTGACAGCCCGGCCCCCTGCTGTTTTCTGGACCAGGAGTGGTGATGTTTCGTTTGTGCTCCGGTCTCTGCTCACTATAAGGCCAGCGATTGGCGGCTACAGGTACAAAGAAACATCACCACAGTAACAGAAAACCAGTCACAGGTTAGTTTTGATTATTTTTTTAATCAATTTCCAGACAAGCCCTCCTAAAAACGAATTCTCCAAAAACTAAATGGAAAATATTGTTTCGGAGAAAGAGATGCAATTAGAAGTGAAGATTTTACAGGAGCTTTGCCCATTTAATAAAGTCACACAAAAGCCTGGTTACTGACAAATCTGTTCTTCAGATAGACTGATTAGTGTGAACCATGCCTGAAGACATCTTATAGAGACACATAAAGCCCTGGGTGTACATGAATCTATGCTTAGAGGAATTGTCTACAAATGATGGACATTTAGCCGTCACTGCTCTCCCTAGGAGGGGGTGTTCAGGTAAGATCAGTCAGTCACTGACTATACATTAGTATGATCTTATGCTACAGGGATAAAGAATAATACAAACCGCTGGAGGGGGTTTCTTCTCAAATGTCTGCAAATGGTATCTGCAGCTATAAGAAGCATTTGGTGGAGGACGACCCTTTTATTGACTTCTTCTCCAAGAGCCAAATGGGAAATATTGTTTCAGAGAAGGAGATTAGAAGTGCAAGTTAAATAAAGGCACACAAAGCCTGGTTACTGACAAATATGTTGTTTTTGAGATAGGTTGGTTAGTGTGAACCCCGCCCCAAGATAAATACAGAAGACCTCAGACATTGTATAGAGACACATAAAGCGCCAGCCAGGACTTGAGGCTGAAGAAACATTGAAAAAGAAGTTTTTAAGTTCTGACTTTAACTCTATGGATATCCTGTGGCATGACCTGAAGAGGGCGCCGCATACAAGGCATCCCAGAAGTATTTAAGCCCCACTCCATGTAGTACAGGGCATACTAATGTGTAGTGAGTGACGCACTTACTCATCGGGCAAATCCTTCACTTAATTCAGCTACAGAAGGTTCTGGTGACTGCTCACGTGACCTCCGATTCACACACCAGCTGGAAGTCACTTTTCCTATGTAAGTCTATGAGAGTCTGGATGTTACATCTCCATAAACCTACATAGAAACCAGCTTCTAGTTGGTGTGTTACAATTTAGACCACACCTACTATCAATAAAACCACTCCCCTTTCCCATGTAGCCACACCCTTTTTGGTACAGTTTGGAAAAGTGCTTAAAAAGTATCTAAAGCACTCGATAACTATGGCAGAAGGCATGGTAGACAGGCCACAAATTAGGCCAGAATTCAGAAATATTTTGCTTAGTAGATCTCTCCCATGGTGTTCGCCTATAATTGTGACAGGCCACATTTTATTAGTCATAATCCAGGTGAGTCCAGGGGGGTTCACTTACTTTATGTTGCAGTGGTATAGTTCCAGCCAGTGCACCATATCCAGCAGTGTGCGTGATTCAGGATATCACTACTACATAATACATACATTACAGAAAATAAATGGTTTCAAACGATAAAACTTAACTTTTAATATCTTAAAATAAAAAATACACAAAGGATGTCCACTAGTCTACTAAAAGACAGATCAATGTGGTCTGCGCCTGTCTATTCAAAGTTTATTCAGGGTTTAAATGTTAGACAGTGTGAAAGATCCTCAGTGCGCCAACACCGCTGTGGCCCCACCTGAGTCTTCTTTCATATAAAAACCACACTCACCGCCAGTGAGTGCCGGGATCACAAGATAAATACAAGACAAGCTTTCTAAATTTTATATATTTATTAACCCCGAAATGGGTCGGTATTAACATCTAACACATGCAGTTCAGAACAGATATGCAGATGTATGCAAGCATTAACAGTTATTAGTTACAAGATACAGTGCAATAAAAATAAAAAGGGAATAACATTGAAATAATTACTTTACCACGCATCTCCTTGATGTGGCTCTATAATCCAACACTCACACATGCTCTGTCATGTGTGAATAACCCAGTGGAGGCTTCTTGGCATGTGGCATTAACTCCTAGCATGTGGCATCACAGTATATTCCAGCCTGCATGCTCTCATCACAGCAGCCTCTCCTCATGGTCTGTCTGTAACAACTCTGTAATAACTCTGTAGTCTGTGATGGTCTCAGCCCAAAATCTCTTCCCATTGCCTCTTACCTCATCTTTTATACCCTTTATGCCACCTCCCAGAATGAGGTCATCGGCGGCAGCAAGTCTGATTGAATCATGCACTCAAGTGCAGATTCTTTGTAAAGCTGAGACCAAGTGGAATGATACAATGTTATCAGCCATATCTGATCAACCAGTGCAGACTGCACAATGCATGTTTCTTTGATCACTCAGGACTGTATAGGAATACAATGGAGCCCTGCTGTGATGGATACAAAGCCCTATTGTTCCAGTGCTGCTACTACTGCCAATATACACCTAGGCTTACAGCTGCGCACATTATGAGTAAATGGAACTAGAGAGAAATACGCTACCCAGAGACCAAAATACAGCTCTGAATTATAGCCATATTTAAGCAGAATAATCACACCTCCCCCTTTAGATGGGGCTTGTAGGAAGTAGGGGCCTACGCCCCTCTTCTGAAAGCACCTCCGCCTCCAGCTTCTCAGGCTCTGGCCCCAAGGCTCCCTCACCTCCCCCCGGGGTCCCAGCAGACTCGGGCCTTGTCAGACTCTGAGGGTGGTTGAGCGCCACGCGCCTTCAATATGTCCAGACTAGGGTCAGCTTGGACAGCATCTCTGAACTCTTGGCTGGAGTGAGACAAAAGAGAGGTGCATGTTACATAGCTGCCGGACCCTTCTGTCTCTCTAGTCTGACTTGGACACTTCTAAGGCCCAGGCTCTGAGCCACGTACACTTGGCTACCTCCTGCCCGTTCTGGGTCCGCTTTCTGAGTGCTGGCCCCCTGTGGAGCCACACTCATAACCCCAGGTCTTTGGGATACCAGTTTAGAGACCCCATCCCGGCGGTATCTCAGGGTCTCTCTCACACTAGCCGCTAGTTGGGAGAGTTCTAGGGGGTTCTGCACCTCCTCCTTTGCTTCCAAACCTACATCCTGTTCCTCCTGTACTTGGGTGGGTGATGGTGATACCTTGGGCAAATGACTGAGATCATGCTTCCCCAAAACATCCCCCCACAATACATTGACAGGTAATACATTGGACATACCCGTTCTTGGATCACACCTCCAGTACCCCATGCCATCTGCACTTGGGCCATGGGCACTCCTGGAATAGAACTGGACAGAAGAGACCTGTATGTCTCATACCGACCGGACTCCTCCGGCTTCAAGGGAGTGAGGCTAGTCATAGCGGTCTCAGCACCGACTCCAGGTGGTGTAGGCAACGGTTCAAGGGTCGGAGCGCCCTCCACCCTTGTAGCACTCTGGCTGCGGGCTAACACCGCACTACCAGAAGTCCGTCCCTCACCTGGATCGGCCATAAGATCCCCATAGCCTACCTGACCACCTGGCACATGGTCAGCAGTTGGGTGCTTATCGGATGCACTGGGCGAAATAGTAGAAGTCGCTTCCAGTGACTCAGAAGAGCTACCCTGTACACTTTCACAACAAGCATTGGCAATTACATTGACAGTACCTTCATTAGCAATTGTTAATTCACACCGGGCCTCAATGAGATCTACAGTAGACATATTAACAAGCTGGGAGGGAGACGCCCCCGCAGATGTGGGTGTGTCTACAGACAAGGTCTCATTGGCTTCTAGCACGGGGTTGAACAAAGCATCAATAACATTTTTGCTGAGCTGGGTTGCAGGAAGCTCATTTGCATCTTCCCTGCTCTCAGCTGAAGGCAACTCATTAGCATTTACACTTACTGCCATGGGAAGTATCTCAGAGGGGGGGTTACGGGCCCTCTCTGCAGATATGACAGACACATTATCAACATTAGTCATAGACAGTTTATCACAGTAAATTGGGGTGCTCCCCATCCCATATTGGGACATCATAGGTCCTAAATCAGTTCCCAACAGTACATTAGCAGGCAAATCAGTCAATAGTCCCACAGTCCGCATTCCTTTTCCTGCACCCCCTTCCAGATACACAGATGGGCCACCTGCTGTGGCTTGGGAAGCAGGGAAGTTCTCAGGGCGGTTGGGGCACTCCTCCTTGAAATGTCCTGTCTGGTTACAGGCATGGCACCGCAGCACCTCCCCTTGGGGTATGGAGAAGGTCACTAGGGTGCCCAGAGTTCTTGGGACAGGGGAGGGACTACCCGGGGCATAGTTTGTCTCACCCGACCTGACGACAGACGGCTGTGGTGAACTCCGGCCTGGCCTCACCTTCCAACTTGAGGGTCTCTGCAGGGTTGTTGGAGTTTGCGCCTACTGGGAGATTTCCAGCCTCTTCAGCTCAAGCTGATACTCCCTCTCTGCCTGTCGTTCAGCAGCCTTCCTCTCTGCCTCTCGCTCAGCAGCCTTCCTCTCTTCCTCTTCCTCTGCCTCTCGCTCAGCAGCCTTCCTCTCTCTCTCTGCCTGTCGCTCTTGTTCTACAGCTTCCAGAAAACGGTCCAACACCTGCAGGTATAGGTTAGGGTCACTGGTGCCTACTTGCTGCAGGGCCATTTGCCAGTATGAAACCATTCCCCCTACAAGGCTGGGGTTACCGGTCTCTCCTGGTGAAGTAATCCTTGGGACCGGGCTGCTTGCTGCACTTCCTGGCCTAGTCCCAAAATCAGGACTCTGCATAGCTGTGGCTGCCTCCATTTCAGCCATACGCTCAAGATCTCCAAAAGCCTGGTTCAGCAATTCTGGAGATCTGCTTCTGAGCCCACTAGCCATCCACTGGTATTTGCCAAATAAAAGGATAGAATACAAAGAGTAAGGGAGGGGAACAGCACTGTATCAAATTTTCACTGTATCTTAATGCTTGCTTTAATACCGAGCTTGTCTCATAGGATTACCATAATCCCCAGCATGTGAGTGATAAAGGTCACCAACACACGCCGTTTATCCTAAGATCCCACTGCGCTGCCACCAATGTGAAAGATCCTCAGTGCGCCAACACCGCTGTGGCCCCACCTGAGTCTTCTTTCATATAAAAACCACACTCACCGCCAGTGAGTGCCGGGTTCACAAGATAAATACAAGACAAGCTTTCTAAATTTTATATATTTATTAACCCCGAAATGGGTCGGTATTAACATCTAACACATGCAGTTCAGAACAGATAAGCAGATGTATGCAAGCATTAACAGTTATTAGTTACAAGATACAGTGCAATAAAAATAAAAAGGGAATAACATTGAAATAATTACTTTACCACGCATCTCCTTGATGTGGCTCTATAATCCAACACTCACACATGCTCTGTCATGTGTGAATAACCCAGTGGAGGCTTCTTGGCATGTGGCAATAACTCCTAGCATGTGGCATCACAGTATATTCCAGCCTGCATGCTCTCATCACAGCAGCCTCTCCTCATGGTCTGTCTGTAACAACTCTGTAATAACTCTGTAGTCTGTGATGGTCTCAGCCCAAAATCTCCTCCCATTGCCTCTTACCTCATCTTTTATACCCTTTATGCCACCTCCCAGAATGAGGTCATCGGCGGCAGCAAGTCTGATTGAATCATGCACTCAAGTGCAGATTCTTTGTAAAGCTGAGACCAAGTGGAATGATACAATGTTATCAGCCATATCTGATCAACCAGTGCAGACTGGACAATGCATGTTTCTTTGATCACTCAGGACTGTATAGGAATACAATGGAGCCCTGCTGTGATGGATACAAAGCCCTATTGTTCCAGTGCTGCTATTACTGCCAATATACACCTAGGCTTATAGCTGCGCACATTATGAGTAAATGGAACTAGAGAGAAATACGCTACCCAGAGACCAAAATACAGCTCTGAATTATAGCCATATTTAAGCAGAATCATCACAGACAGTATTCACACTCTCCAACTTTCCACTGGACCTCAGGTGTAATTAGATACTTTCACCCCCTTAGACTAAGGTTATAGTATCACGGCTGCATCATACAACAGGTTAGTATTTTGTCACTTGTTCTTAGTGCTAGGGTAACCCCAAACCCCTGGTCCCCACACACATCATTTGTAAAGCATCACTGACTAGACTCCCGCACAGCCATGATATACCTCCACAACCCTAGTATGTAGTATGTACATATGCCAGTAATCTAGGTACAGGTCACAGTAACTCCATTTCCTGTCATTAAAATATTGTAACCATAAGGGAAACCACAATATTCTGACCCTTATGCTCAGTAAACACCTATATTGCAGCCATTACTGATATCCCCTATGCTGACTCCAGGGATATACGGATACCATTTCCATTAGTGACTCAAATTCTGCCAACTAATCTCCAGGCTACTCAGACTGCCCCAGTCTCCTGTCAGTCCTTCATGCCCCCAAGTAGTATGGCTCGTGGTCAACTAACTCAAAAATAGAAAATAAACTTTCTCTACGCGTTTCCCCTGTGTTATCTGTATCAGGTTCATCAGGAGCCAATACTAATAAACTTATAGATTGGTCTAAGCTGCTATAAATTTCAAAAATGCAGTTACAAGTGCAGTTCCTGGAGCACTGATGGTGCGCTCCAGTGTATAGAGCACTGATGGTGTGCTCCAGTGTATAGAGCAGCTCCTGATGAACCTGATACAGATAACACAGGGGAAACGCGTAGAACAAGTTTATTTTCTATTTTTGAGTTAGTTGACCACGAGCCATACTACTTGGGGGCATGAAGGACTGACAGGAGACTGGGGCAGTCTGAGTAGCCTGGAGAGTAGTTGGTGGAATTTGAGTCACTAATGGAAATGGTAGCCGCATATCCCTGGAGCCAACATAGGGGATATCAGTAATGGCTGCAATATAGGTGTTTACTGAGCATAAGGGTCAGAATATTGTGGTTTCCCTTATGGTTATAACATTTTAATGACAGGAAATGGAGTTACTGTGACCTGTACCTAGATTACTGGCATATGTACATACTACATACTAGGGTTGTGGAGGTATATCATGGCTGTGCAGGAGTCTAGTCAGTGAGGCTTTACAAATGATGTGTGTGGGGACCAGGGGTTTGGGGTTACCCTAGCACTAAGAACAAGTGACAAAATACTAACCTGTTGTATGATGCAGCCGTGATACTATAACCTTAGTCTAAGGGGGTGAAAGTATCTAATTACACCCTAGGTACAGTGGAAAGTTGGAGAGTGTGAATACTGTCTAACATTTAAACCCTGAATAAACTTTGAATAGACAGGCACAGACCACATTGATCTGTCTTTTAGTAGACTAGTGGATGTCCTATTTTTTATTTTAAGATATTAAAAGTTAAGTTTTATCGTTTGAAACCATTTATTTTCTGTGAGATATGAAGTAATAGGGAATGGTGTAGAACCCACTGTGAGACTGATAATACATACAGTACAGACCAAAAGTTTGGACACACCTTCTCATTCCAAGAGTTTTCTGTATTTTCATGACTATAAAAATTGTAGATTCACACTGAAGGCATCAAAACTATGAATTACCACATGTGGAATTATATACTTAACAAAAAATTGTGAAACAACTGAAAATATGTCTTATATTCTAGGTTCTTCAAAGTAGCCACCTTTTGCTCTGATTACTGCTTTGCACACTCTTGGCATTCTCTTGATGAGCTTCAAGAGGTAGTCACCTGAAATGGTCTTCCAACAGTCTTGAAGGAGTTCCCAGAGATGCTTAGCACTTGTTGGCCCTTTCGCCTTCACTCTGCGGTCCAGCTCACCCCAAACCATCTGGATTGGGTTCAGGTCTGGTGACTGTGGAGGCCAGGTCATCTGGCGTAGCACCCCATCACTCTCCTTCTTGGTCAAATAGCCCTTACACAGTCTGGAGGTGTTTGGGGTCATTGTCCTGTTGAAAAATAAATGATGGTCCAACTAAACGCAAACCGGATGGAATAGCATGCCGCTGCAAGATGCTGTGGTAACCATGCTGGTTCAGTATTCCTTCAATTTTGAATAAATCCCCAACAGTGTCCCCAGCAAAGCCCCCCCACACCATCACACCTCCTCCTCCATGCGTCACGGTGGGAACCAGGCATGTAGAGTCCATTCCTTCACCTTTTCTGCGTCGCACAAAGACACGGTGGTTGGAACCAAAGATCTCAAATTTGGACTCATCAGACCAAAGCACAGGTTTCCACAGGTCTAATGTCCATTCCTTGTGTTCTTCTTGTGCTTGTTGCCTGTCCTTAGCAGTGGTTTCCTAGCAGCTATTTTACCATGAAGGCCTGCTGCACACAGTCTCCTCTTAACAGTTGTTGTAGAGATGTGTCTGCTGCTAGAACTCTGTGTGGCATTGACCTGGTCTCTAATCTGAGCTGCTGTTAACCTGCGATTTCTGAGGCTGGTGACTCGGATGAACTTATCCTCCGCAGCAGAGGTGACTCTTGGTCTTCCTTTCCTGGGGCGGTCCTCATGTGAGCCAGTTTCTTTGTAGCGTTTGATGGTTTTGGCCATTGCACTTGGAGACACTTTCAAAGTTTTCCCAATTTTTCGGACTGACTGACCTTCATTTCTTAAAGTAATGATGGCCACTCGTTTTTCTTTACTTAGCTGCTTTTTTCTTGCCATAATACAAATTCTAACACTCCATTCAGTAGGACTATCAGCTGTGTATCCACCTGACTTCTGAACAACACAAATGATTGTCCCAACCCCATTTATAAGGCAAGAAATCCCACTTATTAAACCTGACAGGGCACACCTGTGAAGTGAAAACCATTTCAGGTGACTACCTCTTGAAGCTCATCAAGAGAATGCCAAGAGTGTGCAAAGCAGTAATCAAAGCAAAAGGTGGCTACTTTGAAGAACCTAGAATATAAGACATATTTTCAGTTGTTTCCCACTTTTTTGTTAAGTATATAATTCCACATGTGGTAATTCATAGTTTTGATGCCTTCAGTGTGAATCTACAATTTTTATAGTCATGAAAATACAGAAAACTCTTGGAATGAGAAGGTGTGTCCAAACTTTTGGTCTGTACTGTACATCAGTCTACACATATAGGGCTTGTATGTCAGGACTGTGTAGTTATTAATATGTAGCAGAGCCGAGCAGCCGCCATCCATCACCATGAATATAATCATATCATGCCATCCCACGCTGACGCTTCATGGTTGAGCCTCCATTTATGTGAAGTATCAGGAAACTGTGACTAAAATACCAGGAAGAACTTTATTTTTGAGATGAGGTGTCTTGTCATGAACGCTGCATTACTGCCCACATGGAAACAGTGGCGGTGAAGTCATCGGAGAGACCAAGAGACAGATCAATATATTCTCTGCCAGCAATGTAAGCACATAACAATACCACGATCCAGTGGTGACCGGAGACATCACAGAACAGGATCCCCTCTGAGACATACAGAGACCCCCTATAGGCTGCTCAGGGTCCCCCTCCTTCCCTCCAGGTGAATAACCAGTACGTATGTCTTCACTTCTCCCTTTAGTGAACCCTTCATCATCTTCTCGGGAGGATTGTCCTATGACAGCAGGAGACCAAGTCTGACCATCATGCATGGCAAGGCGATCACCGTGCTAGAGATGGATCACCCCATCGTGGACTTTTTAACACTTTGTGAGACGCCTTATCCAAATGGTAAGAGAGGGTTCAGCCACTAAACCTGACACATTTTCCCGTTGCCTCTGCTGTGTACTGAGGACGGCACATTGTGATGACCACCTTGGGTTTTACTGCCGCAGTCTTATAGACTTTGTGCTTGCTCTGGGGTTTCCATGGTATCTTCAGATGACTTTATAAAGAGTTCCTGTCATGTGACCATTACACATTGATAAGATCACAAGACTGAATGTTCTAGGCTACTGAGGCTACCATGACAACCCCAGAGCAAGCACAATATCTACACGAACTGGCCACTACATGGTATACAGAGCCGCCTGCTTGCAGTTCCATACGCTGAGCTGTTTCTGATGGCTGTGGCTCCCAATATCAGCTGATTTATAGCGTTTCAGGTGTCCGACCCCCATCTATCTGATATCGATGACTTATTTTAAGGATAGGTCATCAGTATCTTAATCCAGGAAAACCCCTTTAAATCCTTAACCCTGCTGGGTTTATGAGTCCTCCTCATGATGGAGTTGTCAGAGGAAGCTCTCATGCTCTGAGATGTGATTGACACCTTCTTATAGCCCTGTGTTACCATAGTCAGTGCATACAGCGCCTCCCCCTGGCAGTAATAAGATTTACAATCCTGGCTTTCCTTTACGCTGATTTGAGCTTTAATGACGATTGTCCATGTTTCTCCCTAGAATTCCAGGAGCCGTACGCAGTGGCGGTGCTGTTGGAGCGGGACGTTATCGTGGTGGATCTTACCCAGAGCAAGTAAGACATCAGAACGTGCAAAGGCTGACAACTATGGGGCCAAAACCAACCGCTTAGCAGTCAGCTCATATAGTGCTGTAAAAAGTATTTGCTCCTGATTTTACAGATTCATGACAGTGAACGGTCTCTAAATCTAACACTAAACCCACGACATCACAACACTGATGTAGAAGGAAGTGACTACCCAGCAGCCGTATCAGCCATGGAAATAGGAAGCCTTACCCTCTAATACTTTTCCTTGTGTCACTCTCTTGCATTGCAGTGCTTGTGTTACCCTGGTTTGTCTCATGTATTGCAGTGTTTGTCTCTCTTGTGTTCTTGTGTTGCAGTGTTTATATCTCTTGGGTTGCAGTGTTTGTATCTCTTGTGTTGCAGTGTATGTATCGCTTGTGTTGCAGTGTCTGTATCTCTTCAGTTGCAGTGTTTGTATCTCTTGTGTTGCAGTGTCTGTGCCTCTTGTGTTGCAGTGTATGTGCCTCTTGTGTTGCAGTGTCTGTATCTCTTGTGTTGCAGTGTCTGTGCCTCTTGAGTTGCAGTGTCTGTGCCTCTTGTGTTGCAGTGTCTGTATCTCTTGTGTTTCAGTGTCTGTGCCTCTTACGTCGCAGTGTTTGTGTATCTTGTGTTGCAGTGTCTGTATCTCGTGTTGCAGTGTCTGTGTCTCTTGTGTTGCAGTGTCTGTGCCTCTTGTGTTGCAGTGTCTGTATCTCGTGTTGCAGTGTTTGTATCTCTTGTGTTGCAGTGTCTATGTCTCTTGTGTTGCAGTGTCTGTGTCTCTTGTGTTGCAGTGTCTGTGTCTCGTGTGTTACAGTGTCTGTATCTCGTGTTGCAGTGTCTGTGCCTCTTGTGTTGCAGTGTGTGATGATTCCACTTAAATATGGCTATAACTCAAAGCTGTATTTTGATCTCTGGGTATCGTATCTCCCTCTTAGTTCCATTTACTCATAATGTGCGCAGCCCTAATCCTAGTTGTATGTTATCAGTAGAGGCAACAATATAACAATAGGGCTTTGTATCCATCCCAGAACGGCTCCATTGAATTCTTACATAGCCCTGGGTGATCAAATAAACATGCATTGTTCAGCCTGGGCTGGTAGATCAGACATGGTTGATAACATTGTATCATTTCACTTGGTCACATCTCCTTACAAAGAATCTGGACTTGAGTGCATTAATCAATCAGACTTGCCGTCGCCGGTGAACTCATTCTGGGTGGTGTAATCAAGGGTATAAAAGATGAGGTAAGAGGTCAGTGGGAGGAGATTGGGCTGAGACTACAAGGAGAATACTATGATGAGAATACTGTGCAGAGACTACAAGAGACTATGATGAGACTACTGGGACATACTGTGATGAGCAGGCAGGCTGGAATGCTGCTACTAGGAGCCTCCACTGTTTATTCACACATACCAGAGCATGTGTGAATGTTGGACTACAGAACCACATCAAGGAGATGTGTGGTAAAGTAATTATTTAAATTTTATTCCCTTTTTATTTATTGCACTGTATATTGTAACTAGTAACTGTTAATGCTTGCATACATCTGCATATCTGTTCTGAACTGCATGTGTTAGATGTTAATACCGACCCATTTAGGGGTTAATAAATATATAAAATTTAGAAAGCTTGTCTTGTATTTATCTTGTGGACCCAGCACTCACTGGCGGTGAGTGTGGTTTTTATGAAAAAAGACTCAGGTGTGGGCCAACGCGGTGTTGGCGCACTGAGGATCTTTCACACAGTGTCTGTATCTCTTGTGTTGCAGTGTCTGTATCTCTTGTGTTGCAGTGTCTGTGTCTCTTGTGTTGCAGTGTCTGTGCCTCTTGTGTTGCAGTGTCTGTGCCTCTTTTGTTGCAGTGTCTGCGTCTCTTGTGTTACAGTGTTTGTGTCTCTTGTGTTACAGTGTTTGTGTCTCTTGTGTTGCAATGCTTGTGTCTCTTGTGTTGTAGTGCTTGTCACTGTCTCTTGTGTTGCAGTGTTTGTGTATCTTGTGTTGCAGTGTCTGTATCTCTTGTGTTGCAGTGTCTGTGTATCTTGTGTTGCAGTGCTTGTCACTGTCTCTTGTGTTGCAGTGTCTTTGTATCTTGTGTTGCAGTGTTTGTATCCCTTGTGTTGCAGTGTCTGTGTATCTTGTGTTGCAGTGTCTGTAACTCTTGTGTTGCAGTGTCTGTGTATCTTGTGTTGCAGTGCTTGTCACTGTCTCTTGTGTTGCAGTGTGTTTGTATCTTGTGTTGCAGTGTTTGTATCCCTTGGGAGTGTTTATGACACAGTTGCTGCTGGAAGTAACAAGGTTATGAGTGACTCAGTAAACATGCAGGGCGGTGTAGAGACTGTGCTAATTGTCAGTGTATGTGGAGGGGGCGCTGCAGCCGGGGGTTGGAGCCGTTTCCTCGCCTGCTTACATAATAATATTAATTGCCTGACACTGATACCAGTGACAATAAATCCGTATTGTGTAATGTTACCATGGCAACACAGAAGATGTATTCTGCTGTACACCATGCAGCTGGAATACAATGCACTGCTAAGAGATATCCCCTAATTTGCCAGTCACTGCCCCAATACAAGGATATCCCCTAATGTGCCAGTCACTGTCGCAGTACAAGGATATCCCCTATTATGCCAGTCACTGCCCCAGTACAAGGATATCCCCTAATGTGCCAGTCAGTGCCCCAGTACAAGGATATCCCCTAATGTGCCAGTCAGTGCCCCAGTACAAGGCTATCCCCTAATGTGCCAGTCACTGCCCCAGTACAGGGATATCCCCTAATGTGCCAGTCACTGCCCCAGTACAAGGGTATCCCCTAATGTGCCAGTCACTGCCCCAGTACAGGGATATCCCCTAATGTGCCAGTCACTGCCCCAGTACAAGGGTATCCCCCTAATGTGCCAGTCACTGCCCCAGTACAAGGATATCCCCTAATGTGCCAGTCACTGCCCCAGTACAAGGATATCCCCCTAATGTGCCAGTCACTGCCCCAGTACAAGGATATCCCCTAATGTGCCAGTCAGTGCCCCAGTACAAGGATATCCCCTAATGTGCCAGTCAGTGCCCCAGTACAAGGGTATCCCCTAATGTGCCAGTCACTGCCCCAGTACAAGGATATCCCCTAATGTGCCAGTCACTGCCCCAGGTACAAGGGTATCCCCTAATGTGCCAGGTCACTGCCCCAGTACAAGGATATCCCCTAATGTGCCAGTCACTGCCCCAGGTACAAGGATATCCCCCTAATGTGCCAGGTCACTGCCCCAGTACAAGGATATCCCCTAATGTGCCAGTCACTGCCCCAGTACAAGGATATCCCCCTAATGTGCCAGTCACTGCCCTAGTACAAGGATATCCCCTAATGTGCCAGTCACTGCCCCAGTACAAGGATATCCCCCTAATGTGCCAGTCACTGTCCCAGTACAAGGATATCCCCCTAATGTGCCAGTCACTGCCGCAGTACAAGGATATCCCCTAATGTGCCAGTCACTGCCCTAGTACAAGGATATCCCCTAATGTGCCAGTCACTGCCGCAGTACAAGGATATCACCCTAATGTGCCAGTCACTGCCCCAGTACAAGGATATCCCCCTAATGTGCCAGTCACTGCCCCAGGTACAAGGATATCCCCCTAATGTGCCAGTCACTGCCCCAGGTACAAGGATATCCCCTAATGTGCCAGTCACTGCCCCAGTACAAGGATATCCCCTAATGTGCCAGTCACTGCCGCAGTACAAGGATATCCCCCTAATGTGCCAGTCACTGCCGCAGTACAAGGATATCCCCCTAATGTGCCAGTCACTGCCCCAGTACAAGAATATCCCCTAATGTGCCAGTCACTGCCCCAGTACAAGGATATCCCCTAATGTGCCAGTCACTGCCGCAGTACAAGGATATCCCCTAATGTGCCAGTCACTGCCCTAGTACAAGGATATCCCCCTAATGTGCCAGTCACTGCCCCAGTACAAGGATATCCCCTAATGTGCCAGTCACTGCTGCAGGTACAAGGATATCCCCTAATATGCCAGTAAGTGCCCCAGTACAAGGATATCCCCTAATGTGCCAGTCACTGCCCCAGTACAAGGATATCCCCTAATGTGCCAGTCACTGCCCCAGTACAAGGATATCCCCTAATGTGCCAGTCACTGCCCCAGTACAAGGATATCCCCCTAATGTACCAGTCACTGCCGCAGTACAAGGATATCCCCTAATGTGCCAGTCACTGCCCCAGAACAAGGATATCCCCTAATGTGCCAGTCACTGCCCCAGTACAAGGATATCCCCTAATGTGCCAGTCACTGCCCCAGTACAAGGATATTCCCTAATGTGCCAGTCACTGCCCCAGTACAAGGATATCCCCCTAATGTGCCAGTCACTGCCGCAGTACAAGGATATCCCCTAATGTGCCAGTCACTGCCGCAGTACAAGGATATCCCCCTAATGTGCCAGTCACTGCCGCAGTACAAGGATATCCCCTAATGTGCCAGTCACTGCCCCAGTACAAGGATATCCCCTATTATGCCAGTCACTGCCCCAGTACAAGGATATCCCCTAATGTGCCAGTCAGTGCCCCAGTACAAGGATATCCCCTATTATGCCAGTCACTGCCCCAGTACAAGGATATCCCCTAATGTGCCAGTCAGTGCCCCAGTACAAGGATATCCACTAATGTGCCAGTCACTGCCCCAGTACAAGAATATCCCCTAATGTGCCAGTCACTGCCCCAGTACAAGGATATCCCCTATTGTGCCAGTCAGTGCCCCAGTACAAGGATATCCCCTAATGTGCCAGTCACTGCCCCAGTACAAGGATATCCCCTAATGTGCCAGTCACTGCCCCAGTACAAGGATATCCCCTAATGTGCCAGTCAGTGCCCCAGTACAAGGATATCCCCTAATGTGCCAGTCACTGCCCCAGGTACAAGGATATCCCCTAATGTGCCAGTCACTGCCCCAGGTACAAGGATATCCCCTAATGTGCCAGTCACTGCCCCAGTACAAGGATATCCCCTAATGTGCCAGTCACTGCCCCAGTACAAGGATATCCCCCTAATGTGCCAGTCACTGCCCCAGTACAAGGATATCCCCTAATGTGCCAGTCACTGCCCCAGTACAAGGATATCCCCTAATGTGCCAGTCACTGCCCCAGTACAAGGATATCCCCCTAATGTGCCAGTCACTGCCCCAGTACAAGGATATCCCCTAATGTGCCAGTCACTGCCCCAGTACAAGGATATCCCCTAATGTGCCAGTCACTGCCCCAGTACAAGGATATCCCCTAATGTGCCAGTCACTGCCCCAGTACAAGGATATCCCCTAATGTGCCAGTCACTGCCCCAGTACAAGGATATCCCCTAATGCGTCAGTCACTGCCCCAGTACAAGGATATCCCCTAATGTGCCAGTCACTGCCCGAGTACAAGGATATCCCCTAATGTGCCAGTCACTGCCCCAGTACAAGGATATCCCCTAATGTGCCAGTCACTGTCCCAGTACAAGGATATCCCCTAATGTGCCAGTCACTGCCCCAGTACAAGGATATCCCCTAATGTGCCAGTCACTGCCCCAGTACAAGGATATCCCCTAATGTGCCAGTCACTGCCGCAGTACAAGGATATCCCCTAATGTGCCAGTCACTGCCCCAGTACAAGGATATCCCCTAATGTGCCAGTCACTGCCCCAGTACAAGGATATCCCCTAATGTGCCAGTCACTGCCGCAGTACAAGGATATCCCCTAAAGTGCCAGTCACTGCCCCAGGTACACCCATCTGGCCATTTGCCACCTCAGGTGGGCTGGATTTCAGATGTGGCAGTGAATGTGGCCATCACTGTGTTTTGTGTCCTCACCTTTACTGGTCAAAGATCGAGCCGCAGTGTAAAGCATAGGGAAGAGCACAAAGTACCCTGAGACTGTAATGAGATATATGGACCCTAATACTTGACTGTACCCTGGCTTAGTGAGTGGCCGCTCACTGTACAGTGATAGGTCTGGTGACTTGTATGGCATAGGCCTGCCTATAAGGATACATATGACATCTATCTGATATAGCCCCGCTCTGCTTCGCTCCCCCTATTTTCCTCTCTTTCAGCTTCCCAATCTTCGAGAATCCCTATTCCATGGATATCCACGAGTCCCCGGTGACGTGTACGGAGTATTTTGCAGACTGTCCTCACGAGTTTATTCTAGTTCTCTATGCTCTGGGAGCGAAGCACAAAAAACAAGGATACAGCAACAAGGTAAGTCCTCCAGATACAGAGAATCTGAGGGGCAGTGAAGCACTCGGGGTCTTGGAGGTGGCAGAGATGTGCAGTGTCGTCAGGAGATGTGCAGTGTGGTCAGGAGATGTGCAGTGTGGTCAGGAGATGTGCAGTGTGGTCAGGAGGGGGAGATGTGCAGGGTGGTCAGGAGGGGGAGATGTGCAGTATGGTCAGGAGATGTGCAGTGTGGTCAGGAGATGTGCAGTGTGATCAGGAGATGTGCAGTGTGGTCAGGAGGGGGAGATGTGCAGGGTGGTCAGGAGGGGGAGATGTGCAGTATGGTCAGGAGATGTGCAGTGTGGTCAGGAGGGGGAGATGTACAGTGTGGTCAGGAAGTGGAGATGTGCAGTATGGTCAGGAGATGTACAGTGTGGTCAGGAAGTGGAGATGTGCAGTGTGGTCAGGAGGTGGAGATGTGCAGTGTGGTCAGGAGATGTGCAGTGTGGTTAGTAGATGTGCAGTGTGATCAGGAGATGTGCAGTGTGGTCAGGAGGGGGAGATGTGCAGGGTGGTCAGGAGGGGATGATGTGCAGTGTGGTCAGGAGGGGGAGATGTGCAGTATGGTCAGGAGATGTGCAGTGTGGTCAGGAGGGGGAGATGTACAGTGTGGTCAGGAGGGGGAGATGTGCAGTATGGTCAGGGGATGTGCAGTGTGGTCAAGAGGGGGAGATGTACAGTGTGGTCAGGAAGTGGAGATGTGCAGTGTGGTCAGGAGGGGGAGATGTGCAGTGTGGTCAGGAGGGGGAGATGTGCAGTGTGGTCAGGAGTTGTGCAGTGCGGTCAGGAGATGTGCAGTGTGATCAGGGGGCAGACATAAGCAGTGTGGCCAGGAGATGTGCAGTGTGGTCAGGGGGCTGAGATGTGCAGTGCGGTCAGGAGATGTGCAGTGTGGTCAGGAGATGTGCAGTGTGGTCAGGAGGGGGAGATGTGCAGTGTGGTCAGGAGTTGTGCAGTGCGGTCAGGAGATGTGCAGTGTGATCAGGGGGCAGACATAAGCAGTGTGGCCAGGAGATGTGCAGTGTGGTCAGGGGGCTGAGATGTGCAGTGCGGTCAGGAGATGTGCAGTGTGGTCAGGAGGGGGAGATGTGCAGTGTGGTCAGGAGATGTGCAGTGTGATCAGGGGGCAGACATATGCAGTGTGGCCAGGAGATGTGCAGTGTGGTCAGGGGGCTGAGATGTGCAGTGCGGTCAGGAGATGTGCAGTGTGGTCAGGAGATGTGCAGTGTGGTCAGGAGGGGGAGATGTGCAGTGTGGTCAGGAGTTGTGCAGTGCGGTCAGGAGATGTGCAGTGTGATCAGGGGGCAGACATAAGCAGTGTGGCCAGGAGATGTGCAGTGTGGTCAGGGGGCTGAGATGTGCAGTGCGGTCAGGAGATGTGCAGTGTGGTCAGGAGGGGGAGATGTGCAGTGTGCTCAGGAGTTGTGCAATGCGGTCAGGAGATGTGCAGTGTGATCAGGGGGCAGACATATGCAGTGTGGCCAGAAGATGTGCAGTGTGGTCAGGGGGCTGAGATGTGCAGTGCGGTCAGGAGATGTGCAGTGTGGTCAGGAGATGTGCAGTGTGGTCAGGAGATGTGCAGTGTGGTCAGGGGGCAGAGTGTGCAGTGTGGTCAGGGGGGGCAGGAGATGTGCAGTGTGGTCAGGAGATGTGGAAGATGTGCAGTGTGGTCAGGAGATGTGCAGGCGGTGTGGTCAGGAGATGTGCAGTGGTCAGGAGTTGTGCAGTGTGGTCAGGAGATGTGCAGGGATGCGGGGTCAGGAGATGTGCAGTGCAGTCAGGGGGCGGTAGATGTGCAGTGTGGTCAGGAGATGTGCAGTCAGGAGATGTGCAGTGCGGTCAGGGGAGATGTGCAGTGTGGGGGGGGGGGGGGGGGGGGGGGGGGGGGGGGGGGGTCAGGAGATGTGCAGTGCGGTCAGGAGATGTGCAGTGTGGTCAGGAGATGTGCGGTTAGGAGATGTGCAGTTCGGTCAGGAGATGTGCAGTGCGGTCAGGAGATGTGCGGTCAGGAAATGTGCAGTGCGGTCAGGAGATGTGCAGTCAGGAGATGTGCAGTGCAGTCAGGAGATGTGCAGTGTGGTCAGGAGATGTGCAGTCAGAAGATGTGCAGTGTGGTCAGGAGATGTGTGGTCAGGAGATATGCAGTGCGGTCAGGAGATGTGCAGTGTGGTCAGGAGATGTGCAGTGCGGTCAGGAGATGTGCAGTGCAGTCAGGGGTGGCGGAGGATGTGCAGTGTGGTCAGGAGATGTGCGGTCAGGAGATGTGCAGTGCGGTCAGGAGATGTGCAGTGTGGTCAGGAGATGTGTGGGTGTAGGAGATGTGCAGTTCGGTCAGGAGATGTGCAGTGCGGTCAGGAGATGTGCGGTCAGGAAATGTGCAGTGCGGTCAGGAGATGTGCAGTCAGGAGATGTGCAGTGCGGTCAGGAGATGTGCAGTGGGGGGGGGTGGTCAGGAGATGTGCAGTGAGGTGGAGATGTGCAGTCGGAGATGTGCAGTGTGGTCAGGAGATGTGTGGTCAGGAGATATGCAGTGCGGTCAGGAGATGTGCAGTGTGGTCAGGAGATATGCAGTGCGGTCAGGAGATGGGGTGGGGCAGGGGGAGATGTGCAGTGCGGTCAGGAGATGTGCAGTGCGGTCAGGAAATGTGCAGTGTGGTCAGGAGATGTGCAGTCAGGAGATGTGCAGTGCGGTCAGGAGATGTGCAGTGCAGTCAGGAGATGTGCAGTGCGGTCAGGAGATGTGCGGTCAGGAGATGTGCAGTGCGGTCAGGAGATGTGCAGTGCGGTCAGGAGATGTGCAGTGTGGTGGGGTGCAGTCAGGAGATGTGCAGTGCGGTCAGGAGATGTGCAGTTCGGTCAGGAGATGTGCAGTGCGGTCAGGAGATGTGCAGTTCGGTCAGGAGATGTGCAGTGTGGTCAGGAGATGTGCAGTCAGGAGATGTGCAGTGTGGTCAGGAGATGTGTGGTCAGGAGATGTGCAGTGCGGTCAGGAGATGTGCAGTGCGGTCAGGAGATATGCAGTGCGGTCAGGAGATGTGCAGTGCGGTCAGGAGATGTGCAGTGTGGTCAGGAGATGTGCAGTGCGGTCAGGAGATGTGCAGTGCGGTCAGGAGATGTGCAGTGCGGTCAGGAGATGTGCAGTGCGGTCAGGAGATGTGCAGTGCGGTCAGGAGATGTGCAGTGCGGTCGGTGTGCGGTCAGGAGATGTGCAGTGCGGTCAGGAGATGTGCAGTGCGGTCAGGAGATGTGCAGTGTTGTCAGGAGATGTGCAGTGTGGTCAGGAGATGTGCAGTGCGGTCAGGAGATGTGCAGTGTGGCCAGGAGATGTGCAGTGTGGTCAGATGTGCAGTGTGGTCAGGGGGTGGAGATGTGCAGTGTTTAGTGACTTGCTCCACCCTTTGTGTTTGTGCAGGAGTGGCCTATCACAGGCGGTATCTGGAATCTTGGCACCACTGCATACCCCGAGATCATCGTTACTGGGTAAGAATCTCCCCAACACCGAGAAGTTCCCCTGTAAATATTCTCACCGATAATTGGGGTTTTTTCAGTGGACGTGGTCCATCGCCTAGGAGATCATCTGTATGTACTGAGGAACTGCATCACATGATACGACGCTGTACACACCTGCAGTCACTGCACGCTGCTTGTGGTGACTCTCACATTCAGTGTGGTTCAGTCCCTGTGAGCTAAACAGTTCAGCAGCACACCTCTCCTGTCCTGATGGCTGTTACAGTGTGTCAGTGCAGGTAAAATGTATCAGTCTGGACTCCACAGAGGATTGTCTAGACTGGAAACAACTGTAACAGACCCTCAGCAGTGAGAATATTCCATTTACTGCAGCTTGTGACATAGCAGAACTGTCCTTACATGATGATTGCGCGTCTTTACCTATAGAGGGATCGGCCGCTCCTCCTCTCTATGGTGTTGGTAACTTTTGGCTTCTGTATTTGTCATTCTTCCTCCAGTCCTGGCAGCAGCGCCCCTCCTGCCCCAGCACTGACTTACATCTCCTGCTTTATCTTCACAGACATGCAGATGGCTCTGTTAAATTCTGGGATGCCTCAGCCAGTAAGTACCCTATCATACCGCAGATAAATGTCATGTGACCTGTACCACCTGACCTCCTGTGACCTTGGGGTGTTCGGTAGTCAATTGACTGAGGACTATATATACAATTGCCAGAGAAGGAAGGAGACTGACTGAGGACTATATACACAGCAACCAGAAAGGGAAGGAGACTGACTGAGGACTATATACAGTATATACAGCTAACTGAGAGGGAAGGAGACTTACTGCAGACCTGAGGACTATATATACAGCTACCAGAGGGAGAAGGAGACCGACTGAATAACCTACTGGGGACTATATATACAGCTGTCAGAGGAGGACGGTATATATACAGCTACCAGAGGGAGAAGAAGACTGACTGATGACCTGAGAACTATATATACAGCTACCAGAGGGAGAAGGAGACTGACTGAGTAACTTAGTGGGGACTATATATACAGCTGTCAGAGAAGGAAGGTATATACTGTATACTGCTACCAGAGGGAGAAGGAGACTGACTGGTAATAATGTGGAACAAGTTGTTGAAAAAACATATTGAGTTCATGCACAAGGTTTTAGGAGTTACAGGCAACAGCCATGTGACACTACCCGGCAGCCGCACACAGTTGGTGAATTAGACGTGCTGCCCAAGAGGACCCTGAGAAGGAGAAATAGGATAAAAAATAAGTAGCAGTTAAAATGACTGGTTAATAGTCTTTAGGGACTTACGTGAATTACCCTTTAAGCTCCTTGTCCATATTACATACAAGGTATGTGCAGCCTCGAAGGCGGCTGTGGTCAGAAACACTGCTTAAGATCAGAATACATAGTAGCGGCTAAACCCCACCATGTACAGTTTATATGGTGCCATTCATTGGGCCCCCTCAGTCAGCCGCTGACCTCGGTGGTGCCGCTGACCTCAGTGGTGCCGCTGACCTCGGTGATGCCGCTGACCGTGGTGATGCCGCTGATCTCGGTGGTGCCGCTGACCTCGGTGGTGCCGCTGACCGTTGTGATGCCCCTGACCTCGGTGGTGCCGCTGACCTCGGTGGTGCCGCTGACCTCGGTGGTGCCGCTGACCCGTGGTGGGATCGGTGGTGCCGCTGATCTCGGTGGTGCCGCTGACCTCGGTGGTGCCGCTGACCGTGGTGATGCCCCTGACCTCGGTGGTGCAGCTGACCGTGGTGGTGCCGCTGACCTCAGTGGTGCTGCTGATCTCGGTGGTGCCGCTGACCTCAGTGGTGCCGCTGCCGTGGTGTGCCGCTGATCTCGGTGGTGCCGCTGACCTCGCTGGTGCCGCTGATCTCGGTGGTGCCTCTGATCTTGGTGATGCCGCTGATCTTGGTGATACCGCTGATCTTGGTGGTGCCGCTGACCTCGCTGGTGCCACTGATATTGGTGATGCCGTTGATCTCGGTGGTGCCGCTGTTCATGCCCTCCTCATATTGTATTTCTCTCCTTCTGTCATGGTTTCCGCTCACATTTCCACATCTGTTACTGATTAAATTTTACTTGATCTTCTGTAAACAGAAAATGACTGAAGGAAAGAGTCTGGAGCAATTCTTCCACGTGAGCGGAGCGAGCAGCCACTTATCTCCCTCGGTTAGGTTCCAGCTTGTGCCTGGAGATGTTGACTCCACTTCATTTGGCCGCAGCTGGAGCAGCTCCTCGTAGCGGCAATCACTTCCACACAATGAACTTTCCGCTGATCCACAGCTCCAAAAATAAACTCGGCAGAGGTGACAAATGTCACAGACCTCTCCTTGCCTCCCTGTAAGAGCTGCTCGCCCCGCTCACCCACATCGCGCCCCACGCATCATTTATTCCATTGTTTGGGGGAATTAAATCTTCTCGGTTCACAGAATACTTTACATGTCTGTACAGAGAAGAGAACTGATGGAGTAACCGAGCTGCCTGCACAGTATGGAGAGCGCAGGCCGGCCACTCCGAATATCACCAACATATACATACAGGAAACCGCTGAGATCTGACACCAGAGAAACCAGAAGTGCCGATCAGTTCTGCTAACTAAAAATTACACTTTATTCAGGACATTTTCACAAGCACCATTAGAACCAAACTGTGTGTACCCCTCTGTCCCCTATGTGTCTCTCCAGACCCCTCTTTCTCCCTCCAGACCCCTCTGTCTCTCTCCAGACCCCTCTGTCCTCCTCCAGACCCCTCTGTCTCTCCTCCAGACCCCTCTGTCCTCCTCCAGACCCCTTCTCCCTCCAGACCCCTCTGTCTCTCTCCAGACCCCTCTGTCCTCCTCCAGACCCCTCTGTCTCTCTCCAGACCCCTCTGTCCTCCTCCAGACCCCTCTGTCCTCTCCAGACCCCTCTGCCTCCTCCAGACCCCTCTGTCTCTCTCCAGACCCCTCTGTCCCCCTCCGACCCCTTCTCCCTCCAGACCCCTCTGTCCCTCTCCAGACCCCTCTGTCCTCCTCCAGACCCCTCTGTGCTCCCCCAGACCCGTCTGTCCTCCTCCAGACCCCTCTGTCCTCCTCCAGACCCCTTTCTCCCTCCAGACTCCTCTGTCCCTCTCCAGACCCCTTTGTCCTCCTCCAGACCCCTCTGTCCTCCTCCAGACCCCTTTGTCCTCCTCCAGACCCCTTTGTCCTGTTCACCCTCTGTCTCTCCAGACCCCTCTGTCCTCCTCCAGACCCATCTGTCCTCCTCCAGACCCCTTTCTCCCTCCAGACTCCTCTGTCACCCTACAGTACTCTCTGTGCACTCCAGAACTTTATGTTTACTCCAGACTCTTTTGTCCCCCTCCAGACCCCCTTTTCCCCTTTCAGACTTCTGTGTCTCCCACCAGACCAATCAAACAAAGCCATTTTCCTCTTGTTATCTCATACACTAAGTTAGTCTGGAGACCTTTTTTTTTGCGTCTCCTTTAAGACTTGATTTGTAGGTGTCGTTGACCAGGTGTATTGTCTCCATGTCACTGTTAGATCCATGTGCTGTAGGTGTCGCTGAGCAGGTGTATTGTCTCCATGTCACTGTTAGATCCATGTGCTGTAGGTGTCGCTGAGCAGGTGTATTGTCTCCATGTCACTGTTAGATCCATGTGCTGTAGGTGTCGCTGAGCAGGTGTATTGTCTCCATGTCACTGTTAGATCCATGTGCTTTTGGTCTCCCTGAGCAGGTGTATTGTCTCCATGTCATGTTAGATCCTGTGCTGTAGGTGTCGCTGAGCAGGTGTATTGTCTTCATGTCACTGTTAGATCCATTGGTTGCGGTGTCGCTGTTGCCTGTCTTGTTGATCCTGTGCTGTAGGTGTCGCTGACCAGGTGTATTGTCTCCATGTCAGTGTTAGATCCATGTGCTGTAGGTGTCGCTGACCAGGTGTATTGTCTCCATGTCATTGTTAGTCCTGTGCTGTAGGTGTCGCTGGCGGTGTTTGCCTTCTGTCTTGTTAGATCCATGTGCTGTAGGTGTCGCTGAGCAGGTGTATTGTCTCCATGTCACTGTTAGATCCATGTGCTGTAGGTGTCGCTGACCAGGTGTATTGTCTCCATGTCACTGTTAGATCCATGTGCTGTAGGTGTCGCTGAGCAGGTGTATTGTCTCCATGTCACTGTTAGATCCATGTGCTGTAGGTGTCGCTGACCAGGTGTATTGTCTCCATGTCACTGTTAGATCCATGTGCTGTAGGTGTCGCTGAGCAGGTGTATTGTCTCCATGTCACTGTTAGATCCATGTGCTGTAGGTGTCGCTGAGCAGGTGTATTGTCTCCATGTCACTGTTAGATCCATGTGCTGTAGGTGTCACTGAGCAGGTGTATTGTCTCCATGTCAGTGTTAGATCCATGTGCTGTAGGTGTCGCTGACCAGGTGTATTGTCTCCATGTCAGTGTTAGATCCATGTGCTGTAGGTGTCGCTGAGCAGGTGTATTGTCTCCATGTCACTGTTAGATCCATGTGCTGTAGGTGTCGCTGAGCAGGTGTATTGTCTTCATGTCACTGTTAGATCCATGTGCTGTAGGTGTCACTGAGCAGGTGTATTGTCTCCATGTCACTGTTAGATCCATGTGCTGTAGGTGTCGCTGACCAGATGTATTGTCTCCATGTCATTGTTAGATCCATGTAATGTAGGTGTCGCTGAGCAGGTGTATTGTCTCCATGTCATTGTTAGATCCATGTGCTGTAGGTGTCGCTGAGCAGGTGTATTGTCTCCATGTCATTGTTAGATCCATGTGCTGTAGGTGTCGCTGACCAGGTGTATTGTCTCCATGTCACTGTTAGATCCATGTGCTGTAGGTGTCGCTGAGCAGGTGTATTGTCTTCATGTCATTGTTAGATCCATGTGCTGTAGGTGTCGCTGACCAGGTGTATTGTCTCCATGTCACTGTTAGATCCATGTGCTGTAGGTGTTGCTGACCAGGTGTATTGTCTCCATGTCATTGTTAGATCCATGTGCTGTAGGTGTCGCTGACCAGGTGTATTGTCTCCATGTCACTGTTAGATCCATGTGCTGTAGGTGTCGCTGAGCAGGTGTATTGTCTCCATGTCATTGTTAGATCCATGTGCTGTAGGTGTCGCTGAGCAGGTGTATTGTCTCCATGTCATTGTTAGATCCATGTGCTGTAGGTGTCGCTGACCAGGTGTATTGTCTCCATGTCACTGTTAGATCCATGTGCTGTAGGTGTCGCTGAGCAGGTGTATTGTTTCCATGTCAGTGTTAGATCCATGTGCTGTAGGTGTCGCTGAGCAGGTGTATTGTCTCCATGTCATTGTTATATCCATGTGCTGTAGGTGTCGCTGAGCAGGTGTATTGTCTTCATGTCAGTGTTAGATCCATGTGCTGTAGGTGTCGCTGACCAGGTGTATTGTCTCCATGTCACTGTTAGATCCATGTGCTGCAGGTGTCGCTGACCAGGTGTATTGTCTTCATGTCACTGTTAGATCCATGTGCTGTAGGTGTCGCTGAGCAGGTGTATTGTCTCCATGTCATTGTTAGATCCATGTGCTGTAGGTGTCGCTGAGCAGGTGTATTGTCTCCATGTCACTGTTAGATCCATGTGCTGTAGGTGTCGCTGAGCAGGTGTATTGTCTCCATGTCACTGTTAGATCCATGTGCTGCAGGTGTCGCTGACCAGGTGTATTGTCTTCATGTCAGTGTTAGATCTATGTGCTGTAGGTGTCGCTGACCAGGTGTATTGTCTCCATGTCAGTGTTAGATCCATGTGCTGTAGGTGTCGCTGAGCAGGTGTATTGTCTCCATGTCACTGTTAGATCCATGTGCTGTAGGTGTCGCTGACCAGGTGTATTGTCTCCATGTCATTGTTAGATCCATGTGCTGTAGGTGTCGCTGACCAGGTGTATTGTCTCCATGTCAGTGTTAGATCCATGTGCTGTAGGTGTCGCTGAGCAGGTGTATTGTCTCCATGTCACTGTTAGATCCATGTGCTGTAGGTGTCGCTGACCAGGTGTATTGTCTCCATGTCAGTGTTAGATCCATGTGCTGTAGGTGTCGCTGAGCAGGTGTATTGTCTCCATGTCACTGTTAGATCCATGTGCTGTAGGTGTCGCTGAGCAGGTGTATTGTCTCCATGTCAGTGTTAGATCCATGTGCTGTAGGTGTCGCTGACCAGGTGTATTGTCTTCATGTCATTGTTAGATCTATGTGCTGTAGGTGTCGCTGAGCAGGTGTATTGTCTCCATGTCATTGTTAGATCCATGTGCTGTAGGTGTCGCTGAGCAGGTGTATTGTCTCCATGTCAGTGTTAGATCCATGTGCTGTGGGTGTCGCTGAGCAGGTGTTTGTCTCCATGTCAGTGTTAGATCCATGTGCTGTAGGTGTCGCTGACCAGGTGTGTTGTCTACATGTCATTGTTAGATCCATGTGCTGTAGGTGTCGCTGAGCAGGTGTATTGTCTTCATGTCAGTGTTGTCATGTGCTGTAGGTGTCGCTGAGCAGGTGTGTTGTCTCCATGTCATTGTTAGATCCATGTGCTGTAGGTGTTGCTGACCAGGTGTATTGTCTCCATGTCATTGTTAGATCCATGTGCTGTAGGTGTCGCTGAGCAGGTGTATTGTCTTCATGTCAGTGTTAGATCCATGTGCTGTAGGTGTCGCTGAGCAGGTGTATTGTCTTCATGTCACTGTTAGATCCATGTGCTGTAGGTGTCGCTGACCAGGTGTATTGTTTCCATGTCAGTGTTAGATCCATGTGCTGTAGGTGTCGCTGAGCAGGTGTATTGTCTTCATGTCAGTGTTAGATCCATGTGCTGTAGGTGTCACTGAGCAGGTGTATAGCCTTCATGATGGTGTCCTGGTGTAGGTGTCAGCCCTATGGTTTTATGTAATGTCTTACAGCCAGTCTGCAGATGCTGTACAAGCTGAAGACATCCAAGGTGTTTGAGAAGCAGAAACCAGGGGAAGGCAAGCAGACAGCAGAAATAGTGGAAGACGACCCCTTTGCCATCCAGATGATGACTTGGTGTCCGGAAAGTAGAATTTTCTGTGTAGAGGGAGTGTCAGCCTACGTTATACTCTACAGGTTCAGCAAGCATGAGGTGGTAACGGAGATAGTGGTAAGTGTTCACAAGATTGGGGCCCCACCTGTTGCCCCCACATGTACAAGCTTGTTCCTTAGAAATTTCCTATTCTGCAAAAAATTGAGTTTGTTAATTCCAATCAGGGGTGCAATAAGTGACCATTGGGCCCCATAGTTATTATAGGGGCCCCATTGTAGTATAATCACTACCAGTGATGTCACAGTACAGGGATAATACACACAGTGATGTCACAGTACAGAGATAATACACACAGTGATGTCACAGTACAGGGATAATACACACAGTGATGTCACAGTACAGAGATAATACACACAGTGATGTCACAGTGCAGAGATAATACACACAGTGATGTCACAGTACAGAGATAATACACACAGTGATGTCACAGTACAAGGATAATACACACAGTGATGTCACAGTACAGGGATAATACACACAGTGATGTCACAGTACAGGGATAATACACACAGTGATGTCACAGTACAGGATAATACACACAGTGATGTCACAGTTCAGAGATAATACACACAGTGATGTCACAGTACAGGCATAATACACCCAGTGATGTCACAGTACAGGGATAATACACACAGTGATGTCACAGTACAGATAATACACACAGTGATGTCACAGTACAGAGATGATACACACAGTGATGTCACAGTACAGGGATAATACACACAGTGATGTCACAGTACAGGGATAATACACACAGTGATGTCACAGTACAAGGATAATACACACAGTGATGTCACAGTACAGGGATAATACACACAGTGATGTCACAGTACAGGGATAATACACACAGTGATGTCACAGTACAGATAATACACACAGTGATGTCACAGTACAGAGATAATACACACAGTGATGTCACACTACAGGGATAATACACACAGTGATGTCACAGTACAGGGATAATACACACAGTGATGTCACAGTACAAGGATAATACACACAGTGATGTCACAGTACAGGGATAATACACACAGTGATGTCACAGTACAGGGATAATACACACAGTGATGTCACAGTACAGAGATAATACACACGGTGATGTCACAGTACAAGGATAATACACACAGTGATGTCACAGTACAGGGATAATACATACAGTGATGTCACAGTACAGGGATAATACACACAGTGATGTCACAGTACAGGATAATACACACAGTGATGTCACAGTACAGGATAATACACACAGTGATGTCACAGTACAGGGATAATACACACAGTGATGTCACAGTACAGGCATAATACACACAGTGATGTCACAGTACAGAGATAATACAAACAGTGATGTCACAGTACAGGGATAATACACACAGTGATGTCACAGTACAGATAATACACACAGTGATGTCACAGTACAGAGATAATACACACAATGATGTCACAGTACAGGGATAATACACACAGTGATGTCACAGTACAGGTATAATACACGCAGTGATGTCACAGTACAGGGATAATACACACAGTGATGTCACAGTGCAGAGATAATACACACAGTGATGTCACAGTACAGGGATAATACACACAGTGATGTCACAGTACAGGGATAATACACACAGTGATGTCACATTACAGGGATAATACACACAGTGATGTCACAGTACAGGGATAATACACACAGTGATGTCACAGTACAGAGATAATACACAGTGATGTCACAGTACAGGGATAATAAACACAGTGATGTCACAGTACAGGATAATACACACAGTGATGTCACAGTACAGAGATAATACACACAGTGATGTCACAGTACAAGGATAATACACACAGTGATGTCACAGTACAGGGATAATACACACAGTGATGTCACAGTACAGGGATAATACACACAGTGATGTCACAGTACAGGATAATACACACAGTGATGTCACAGTACAGAGATAATACACACAGTGATGTCACAGTACAGGATAATACACACAGTGATGTCACAGTACAGGGATAATACACACAGTGATGTCACAGTACAGGCATAATACACACAGTGATGTCACAGTACAGAGATAATACAAACAGTGATGTCACAGTACAGGGATAATACACACAGTGATGTCACAGTACAGATAATACACACAGTGATGTCACAGTACAGAGATAATACACACAATGATGTCACAGTACAGGGATAATACACACAGTGATGTCACAGTACAGGTATAATACACGCAGTGATGTCACAGTACAGGGCAGGGATAATACACACAGTGATGTCACAGTGCAGGATAATACACACAGTGATGTCACAGTACAGGGATAATACACACAGTGATGTCACAGTACAGGGACAATACACACAGTGATGTCACAGTTCAGGATAATACACACAGTGATGTCACAGTACAGAGATAATACACACAGTGATGTCACAGTACAGGCACAATACACACAGTGATGTCACAGTACAGGGATAATACACACAGTGATGTCACAGTACAGATAATACACACAGTGATGTCACAGTACAGAGATAATACACACAGTGATGTCACAGTACAAGGATAATACACACAGTGATGTCACAGTACAGGGATAATACACACAGTGATGTCACAGTACAGGGATAATACACACAGTGATGTCACAGTACAGGATAATACACACAGTGATGTCACAGTACAGAGATAATACACACAGTGATGTCACAGTACAGGCATAATACACACAGTGATGTCACAGTACAGGGATAATACACACAGTGATGTCACAGTACAGGGATAATACACACAGTGATGTCACAGTACAGAGATAATACACACAGTGATGTCACAGTACAGGGATAATACACACAGTGGTGTCACAGTACAGGTATAATACACACAGTGATGTCACAGTACAGGGATAATACACACAGTGGTGTCACAGTGCAGAGATAATACACACAGTGATGTGACAGTCAGGGATAATACAGTGATGTCACAGTACAGGGCTAATACACACAGTGATGTCACAGTACAGAGATAATATACACAGTGATGTCACAGTACAGGGATAATACACACAGTGATGTTACAGTACAGAGATAATACACACAGTGATGTCACAGTACAAGGATAATACACACAGTGATGTCACAGTACAGGGATAATACACACAGTGATGTCACAGTACTGGGATAATACACACAGTGATGTCACAGTACAGAGATAATACACACAGTGATGTCACAGTACAAGGATAATACACACAGTGATGTCACAGTACAGGGATAATACACACAGTGATGTCACAGTACAGGGATAATACACACAGTGATGTCACAGTACAGGATAATACACACAGTGATGTCACAGTACAGGATAATACACACAGTGATGTCACAGTACAGGGATAATACACACAGTGATGTCACAGTACAGGCATAATACACACAGTGATGTCACAGTACAGAGATAATACACACAGTGATGTCACAGTACAGGGATAATACACACAGTGATGTCACAGTACAGATAATACACACAGTGATGTCACAGTACAGAGATAATACCCACAATGATGTCACAGTACAGGGATAATACACACAGTGATGTCACAGTACAGGTATAATACACACAGTGATGTCACAGTACAGGGATACTACACACAGTGATGTCACAGTGCAGAGATAATACACACAGTGATGTCACAGTACAGGGATAATACACACAGTGATGTCACAGTACAGGGATAATACACACAGTGATGTCACAGTACAGAGATAATACACACAGTGATGTCACATTACAGGGATAATACACACAGTGATGTCACAGTACAGGGATAATACACACAGTGATGTCACAGTACAGGGATAATACACACAGTGATGTCACAGTACAGATAATACACACAGTGATGTCACAGTACAGGGATAATACACACAGTGATGTCACAGTATAGGGATAATACACACAGTGATGTCACAGTACAGGGATAATACACACAGTGATGTCACAGTACAGAGATAATACACACAGTGATGTCACAGTACAGGGATAATACACACAGTGATGTCACAGAACAGAGATAATACACACAGTGATGTCACAGTACAGAGATAATAAACACAGTGATGTCACAGTACAGGGATAATACACACAGTGATGTCACAGTACAGAGATAATACACACAGTGATGTCACAGTACAGGGATAATACACACAGTGATGTCACAGTACAGAGATAATACACACAGTGATGTCACAGTACAGGGATAATAAACACAGTGATGTCACAGTACAGGGATAGAAAACAGTGATGTCACAGTACAGGGATAATACACACAGTGATGTCACAGTACAGGGATAATACACACAGTGATGTCACAGTACAGATAATACACACAGTGATGTCACAGTACAGGGATAATACACACAGTGATGTCACAGTACAGGGATAATACACACAGTGATGTCACAGTACAGAGATAATACACACAGTGATGTCACAGTACAGGGATAATACACACAGTGATGTCACAGTACAGAGAAAATACACAGTGATGTCATAGTACAGAGATAATACACACAGTGATGTCACAGTACAGGGATAATACACACAGTGATGTCACAGTACAGGGATAATACACACAGTGATGTCACAGTACAGGGATAATACACACAGTGATGTCACAGTACAGATAATACACACAGTGATGTCACAGTACAGGGATAATACATACAGTGATGTCACAGTACAGGGATAATACAACAGTGATGTCACAGTACAGAGATAATACACACAGTGATGTCACAGTACAGGGATAATACACACAGTGATGTCACAGTACAGATAATACACACAGTGATGTCACAGTACAGGGATAATACACACAGTGATGTCACTGTACAGGGATAATACACACAGTGATGTCACAGTACAGGGATAATACACACAGTGATGTCACAGTACAGAGATAATATACACAGTGATGTCACAGTACAGGGATAATACACACAGTGATGTCACAGTACAGAGATAATACACACAGTGATGTCACAGTACTGGGATAATACACACAGTGATGTCACAGTACTGGGATAATACACACAGTGATGTCACAGTACAGGGATAATACACACAGTGATGTCACAGTACAGGGATAATACACACAGGGATGTCACAGTACAGAGATAATACACACAGTGATGTCACAGTACAGAGATAATACACATAGTGATGTCACACATACATCATACATATAGCAGAATAATAGCACACACATAAAAGTCATCACCTACATTATGACATATTAGAATACAAAAAATGAAATACCTAATGATGTCATATGTCGTCTTTATAATGTCCCACTGCAGAAGTAATGCAGTGATGTCATGGCACAAAGTAAATCTGCAGAGAAGGGATCACACACTGGGGTAGCCGCGGGGCTTTATAGTAACACTATGGCCACATTCAGTTTCTGCCTCGTCTTCCATCATGTATAGTCACCACTGTCTGCACCTTCTGTCTCCGTAGAGATGAGTTGTTGGGCCCTATAGCAGGGGCCCCTCTGTCAGCCATGGTTACAACGTACTGACCTGCTCCTTGTGTTTCACTCTGAGATGATTAATCTTTTTGTTTCCTGTAAGTCCCTAGAAGTTCGGCTGCCATATGAGGTGGAAGACATCATGACCCCTGACCCGGACAGCATCCCGCCATTTCCTGAGCCTACAAGTCAACCCCTGTCCTCAAAGAGCAGAAACCTGGCAGGTAGTGCCAACACTGTGACAAGCGAGGGGCCCTTGAAGGACAGTATACCTTGTCTGAGGTGAGTCCTGTACAAACTGACGCAGTGCTATAGGCTCACAATATCGTCTACTGTGCTGCTTAACTGTAAAGAATCCCTTCCAATGCTGATGATTGTTTTGCCTTTCCTCTATACATAAAGAACGCCCCTTGGTCTTGTCAATAAATCATGCACCAGTTTTTACTGACCTTTTGCAGCTGCTGCCTGACGCTAGTCAACAGCATACCCAAGTCCTTCTCTTGCCCCGGCATCCCTAGATGTATTCCAGATGTTTAAGGCTCGAGCTTTGAGTCCAACATTTAATATAGCACCAAAGGACAAATTTCTGAAATTTCAGAGTGAGTCAGAGCAGAGGATGGCAGACCTGGATCAGACCCCTAAATTATAGCCGTGTTCCCACCATAGACGCTGCTCCCCTCTGCGCAGGATTTGGGATAGATATCTGATCACATGGGGCGCTCGCAATCCGCCGGAGATCAGATACTTACCACCTGTAGTGGACAACCCCTTTAATTTAAGACTCCAGACCAGACAGCTAAATACATTCAGACACCTATATTAATTTAGGACCCCAGAGCGGATGCAACTATGGATAGGCTTTCAGTATCTGATAGGTGGGGTCCAGTACTTGGACCCCACACTGAATAGCTGATTGAGCTGCGTCCGGGCACCAGAAGCTACTGCACAGGACAGATCCAGAGTCAGCTCTACTATTATTCAAATAATAGGCACAGTGCTGCGGCACCCGCTGCTGGCTGGTAGCCTCCAGTGCTGGGATGTGACCGCGTGTCGGCCCTTGCTGATACTGATGCAGTGGCGTAACTAGGAATGGCTGGGCCCCAAGGCGAACATTTGACATGGGCCGATCCCCCCCCAACCCTCCCAGCAATCGCCCCCCCCCCCCGCACAAACCGCATTCCTGCACGCACTATTATGATCCATAGTGGCCCCTACACACACTATTATGCCCCATAGTGGCCCCTGCACACACTATTATGCCCCATAGTAGCCCCTACACACACTATTATGCGCTATAGTGGCCCCTACACACACTATTATGCGCTACAGTGGCCCCTGCACACATTATTATGCCCCATAGTGGACCTTACACACACTATTATGCGCTATAGTGGCCCCTGCACACATTATTATGCCCCATAGTGGCCCCTACACACACTATTATGCGCTATAGTGGCCCCTACACACACTGTTATGTGCTATAGTGGCCCCTGCACACATTATTATGCCCCATAGTGGCCCCTACACACACTATTATGCCCCATAGTGGCCCCTACATACACTATTATGTCCCATAGTGGCCCCTACACACACTATTATGCGCTATAGTGGCCCCTGCACACACTATTATGCCCCATAGTGGCCCCTACACACACTATTATGCGCTATAGTGGCCCCTGCACACATTATTATGCCCCATAGTGGACCCTGCACACAGTATCATGCTCCATAGCAGCCCCTGCACACAGTTTTATGCCCCATAGTGGCTCCTGCACACAGTATTATGTCCTATTGTGGACCACCCATCAACAATAATTATACCGTGGGGTCTTTTCAGACCTCAGAGTATAATGATTGGAGACCCAGGGGAGGATACAAACATAAAAAGCAATGTTACTTACCTCTCCCTGGCTCCGGCGCACTCTCCACCAGGACTTCTAATGTCCCGGGCCCTGTGGCAGCCGGTCCCGTTGCTACCCCGGTATTTACGCCCCTGTACTCATGGCCAATCCTGTGTCAGTCCCCTGTATTAATAACATATATATATATATATATATATATATGGAGACAGGTCACGCTTAGTCCTTTTAGCCACATTTGCGCTGTGCACCCATAAGTCTGGATAGTTGCCCATTAGGGATGACTCACATGACTTCACCCTTTGATGACCGGTCACCATGTTGAAGCCTCAGGGATCAGTTCTTGACTGTGGCCCCGTCACGGAGCAGATCCCTTGCGTGTGGTTGATGTTTTGTGTCTGGGATTACATGGGCAGAGATTGCACATACAGGATCTAATACGCGGAGATTACAGTCATTAGCCGCGCGCACAGGAGGCGGCACAGACTGGCCTAATAACCACAGCGCACTGGCAGCGAGCGAGCCATGAAAGCTGTAATTTAAGAGCAATTACTGGATTATTCAGAGAGCGGCGCGTACAAAAGCCTCGGCGGCGTCACAATTAACCGCATTCAACGCTCCTCCATTTGTTGAAACAACAAATCATTTTCTGTAATTTTAGGTTTCTCTTCTGTTGATTTTCTCTATAAATCTGTTTGTTCACCAATTATTCCAGGAAGTGTAGCGGAAGTAACGCCGCGCTATACCCCGGGAGGGGACACCTGTGATATACCTGCACTGCACACTGCAAAGGGGGCAGACTAGTCCTGCTCACAGAGGGCCAGGTGTTGTCACAGTGTATCAGAGCTTCTTCTTCTACACTCTGTATATCACCTAGAACAATTCCATTCACTGACAGCAAGCAGTGATCTCAGATGATGACGGACGGAAGCACAAAGTATATGAGAAGCTGTATCACGTCTTATAGTAACTATAGGTGCTATTGGTACAGTCATAGCACATAATGTTCATGTGTTCTCCTCCTGCTCAGTGTGAAGAGTCGGCCCGTGCGGATGCCCCCCGGATACCAGACAGAACTTGTAGTACAGCTCGTATGGACGGATGGAGAACCTCCACAGCAGATCACCAGCCTGGCGGTCAGCTCTGCCTATGGCCTGTGAGTACACCTAACATACATACTGTACATACATACATGTAAGCATACAAAGGTACACAGAAATATACATGCACGTATATATAACTGTATACATACAAAGGTACACAGAAATATACATGCACATATATATATACTGTATACATACAAAGGTACACAGAAATATACATGCAAATATATATATACTGTATACATACAAAGGTACACAGAAATATACATGCACATATATATATACTGTATACATACAAAGGTACACAGAAATATACATGCACATATATATATACTGTATACATACAAAGGTACACAGAAATATACATGCACATATATATATACTGTATACATACAAAGGTACACAGAAATATACATGCACATATATATATACTGTATACATACAAAGGTACACAGAAATATACATGCAAATATATATATACTGTATACATACAAAGGTACACAGAAATATACATGCACATATATATATACTGTATACATACAAAGGTACACAGAAATATACATGCCATATATATATACTGTATACATACAAAGGTACACAGAAATATACATGCACATATATATATACTGTATACATACAAAGGTACACAGATTCATGCACATATATATATACTGTATACATACAAGGTACACAGAAATATACATGCACATATATATACTGTATACATACAAAGGTACACAGAAATATACATGCACATATATATACTGTATACATACAAAGGTACACAGAAATATACATGCACATATATATATACTGTATACATACAAAGGTACACAGAAATATACATGCATATATATATATATATACTGTATACATACAAAGGTACACAGAAATATACATGCACATATATATATACTGTATACATACAAAGGTACACAGAAATATACATGCACATATATATATACTGTATACATACAAAGGTACACAGAAATATACATGCACATATATATATATACTGTATACATACAAAGGTACACAGAAATATACATGCACATATATATATATACTGTATACATACAAAGGTACACAGAAATATACATGCACATATATATACTGTATACATACAAAGGTACACAGAAATATACATGCATATATATATATACTGTATACATACAAAGGTACACAGAAATATACATGCACATATATATATACTGTATACATACAAAGGTACACAGAAATATACATGCGCACATATATATATATATATATATATACTGTATACATGCAAAGGTACACAGCTATATACATCACGTATATATATATACTGTATACATACAAAGGTACACAGAAATATACATGCACATATATATAACTGTATACATACAAAGGTACACAGAAATATACATGCACATATATATACTGTATACATACAAAGGTACACAGAAATATACATGCACACATATATATACTGTATACATACAAAGGTACACAGAAATATACATGCACACATATATATACTGTATACATACAAAGGTACACAGAAATATACATGCACACATATCTATATACTGTATACATACAAAGGCACACAGAAATATACATGCACATATCTATATACTGTATACATACAAAGGTACACAGAAATATACATGCACATATCTATATACTGTATACATACAAAGGTACACAGAAATATACATGCACATATCTATATACTGTATACATACAAAGGTACACTGAAATATACATGCACATATCTATATACTGTATACATACAAAGGTACACAGAAATATACATGCACATATATATATACTGTATACATACAAAGGTACACAGAAATATACATGCACATATATATATACTGTATACATACAAAGGTACACAGAAATATACATGCACATATATATATACTGTATACATACAAAGGTACCGATATACATGCACATATATATATACTGTATACATACAAAGGTACACTGAATATACATGCACATATATATATACTGTATACATACAAAGGTACACAGAAATATACATGCACATATATATATATACTGTATACATACAAAGGTACACAGAAATATACATGCACATATATATATACTGTATACATACAAAGGTACACAGAAATATACATGCACATATATATATACTGTATACATACAAAGGTACACAGAAATATACATGCACATATATATACTGTATACATACAAAGGTACACAGAAATATACATGCACATATATATATACTGTATACATACAAAGGTACACAGAAATATACATGCACATATATATATACTGTATACATACAAAGGTACACAGAAATATACATGCACATATGTATACTGTATACAATACATACACACATAAGCACATGCCGGCACACAGGTACATTCACACACATTACTGCACACATGAATATACATCGGTCTTATCTCTTGCTATTGATGCTGAGGAAGGGTGAGCGCAGGGACTGTCACGCCCTGTCCTGATGCTGTGAGTATTCCTGTCACTCCCGACACTGTAACCTCTGCTTTGTTTCAGAGTTGCCTTTGGAAATTGTAACGGCCTGGTTGTGGTGGATTACATGCAGAAAACCATCCTGCTCAGCATAGGGACGGCCTATTTATATGGAGCCAGCGACCCGTACCAGAGACAGCCCCGCTCTCCCCGCAAGAGTAAGCAGTTCCCTGCAGGTATGTGGTGCAGAGTCTATGTACATCCTGCATGACGTTATACAGCTGCATGAGAACCGCGTATACCTCCCACTGCGCTCACCAACACTTATGTGTAGTCTTATCTCATAGTAGTCCATGTCTCCTCCAGGATCTCTGCGTGTCTTGTATATATCTAATCTGTGACCCCAACAATCATCATCATCCAGTACTCCATATCCCACGTATGTTCAGCTTATTGCTTAGAAATAAGAGCTACATTAACTATCCAGTATTATACTCCAGAGCTGCGCTCACTATTCTGCTGGTACAGTCACTGTGTACATACATTACATTACTTATCCTGTACTGATCCTGAGTTACATCCTGTATTATACTCCAGAGCTGCGCTCACTATTCTGCTGGTGCAGTCACTGTCGTCATTCAACCTGTCTGGAGGGTGGGGCGTGCAGTCACTGTGTACATACATTACATTACTTATCCTGTACTGATCCTGAGTTACATCCTCTGTATTATACTCCAGAGCTGCACTCACTATTCTGCTGGTACAGTCACTGTGTACATACATTACATTACTTATCCTGTACTGATCCTGAGTTATATCTTGTATTATACTCCAGAGCTGCGCTCACTATTCTGCTGGTACAGTCACTGTGTACATACATTACATTACTTATCCTGTACTGATCCTGAGTTACATCCTGTATTATACTCCAGAGCTGCGCTCACTATTCTGCTGGTGCAGTCACTGTGTACATACATTACATTACTTATCCTGTAGTTGGTCTGTTTATACTCCAGAGCTGCGCCTCACTATTCTGCTGGTACAGTCACTGTGTACATACATTACATTACTTATCCTGTACTGATCCTGAGTTACATCCTGTATTATACTCCAGAGCTGCGCTCACTATTCTGCTGGTGCAGTCACTGTGTACATACATTACATTACTTATCCTGTATTATACTCCAGAGCTGCGCTCACTATTCTGCTGGTGGAGTATATATATGTATTTTCCTCCGGTGATGCGGTCAGACGCCGCGGTGTGGTTTTCCCTCTGTCTGGTCTTACTTGCACACTATATATTATGTTGAGGTTCTGGAGCTCCCCCCCTGCACATACACATACACGTGCCTACAGGGGGCGCCTCGTGTCACACCACCCTCACTTCTGTCTCCAGCTGTGAAAAATATAAAAAATGACCCATCACATGTCACATAATAGACAGCAGTGTACAGAGCAGGGACGGGGCCATCAGTCACACCCCGGGCGCTCCGATATTCTCAACCAGGAGCCTCATTAACTCCGCAGTGTCAGGAAACATCACCCCAAATATGACACAGAGCAGGAAGCAGATCCTCTGATGACTTCATTTGGCTGTCAGTTGTGCGCAGATACCAGAGGCCGGGCGTACATGACAGGCAGCAGGTACTGACTGCAGACCGGGGGCCTAAGAGGAGCACCATGTACTGCAGCAGGATATAGCATCTACAGCAGACTAGCTATATACTGAGCCAAATGTACTCAGCGGTATATAGTGAGCTACTGTATATGTACTCAGCGGTATATACTGAGCTATATGTACAGTAGAATAGCAGCAGATAAATTGTTTGTTACTGTGGCAGTCACAGCTGGATCCCTCTCTTCATCTTACCATCTGCCATCACATACCCTGGAAAGTCGGCGACCAGTCATATCTGGGATGTGCCAGTGATCCAGACAGTACAGGGAGATGTCCGCGCTGCTGTCACCAGCACATGTGTCTCCGGAGCGCGTTGCATCACATATGTCCACATGTCTCTACAGACTGATTTATGTATTCATTATGGTCCTAAAGAATAAAGATGTAGAAGTAACTGTGGAGAGAGTGAGCGCAGCTCTGGAGTATAATACAGGATAAGTAATGTAATGTATGTACACAGTGACTGTACCAGCAGAATAGTGAGTGCAGCTCTGGAGTATAATACAGGATGTAACTCAGGATCAATACAGGATAAGTAATGTAATGTATGTACACAGTGACTGTACCAGCAGAATAGTGAGTGCAGCTCTGAAGTATAATACAGGATAAGTAATGTAATGTATGTACACAGTGACTGCACCAGCAGAATAGTGAGCGCAGCTCTGAAGTATAATACAGGATAAGTAATGTAATGTATGTACACAGTGACTGTACCAGGAGAGTAGTGAGCGCAGCTCTGGAGTATAATACAGGATGTAACTCAGGATCAGTACAGGATAAGTAATGTAATGTATGTACACAGTGACTACACCAGCAGACTAGTGAGCGCAGCTCTGGAGTATAATACAGGATGTAACTCAGGATCAGTACAGGATAAGTAATGTAATGTATGTACACAGTGACTGCACCAGCAGAATAGTGAGCGCAGCTCTGGAGTATAATACAGGATGTAACTCAGGATCAGTACAGGATAAGTAATGTAATGTATGTACACAGTGACTGTACCAGCAGAATAGTGAGCGCAGCTCTGGAGTATAATACAGGATGTAAATCAGGATCAGTACAGGATAAGTAATGTAATGTATGTACACAGTGACTGCACCAGCAGAATAGTGAGTGCAGCTCTGGAGTATAATACAGGATGTAACTCAGGATCAGTACAGGATAACTAATGTAATGTATGTACACAGTGACTGCACCAGCAGAATAGTGAGCGCAGCTCTGGAGTATAATACAGGATGTAACTCAGGATCAGTACAGGATAAGTAATGTAATGTATGTACACAGTGACTGCACCAGCAGAATAGTGAGCGCAGCTCTGAAGTATAATACAGGATGTAACTCAGGATCAGTACAGGATAAGTAATGTAATGTATGTACACAGTGACTGCACCAGCAGAATAGTGAGCGCAGCTCTGGAGTATAATACAGGATGTAACTCAGGATCAGTACAGGATAAGTAATGTAATGTATGTACACAGTGACTGCACCAGCAGAATAGTGAGCGCAGCTCTGGAGTATAATACAGGATAAGTAATGTAATGTATGTACACAGTGACTGTACCAGGAGAGTAGTGAGCGCAGCTCTGGAGTATAATACAGGATGTAACTCAGGATCAGTACAGGATAAGTAATGTAATGTATGTACACAGTGACTGCACCAGCAGACTAGTGAGCGCAGCTCTGGAGTATAATACAGGATGTAAATCAGGATCAGTACAGGATAAGTAATGTAATGTATGTACACAGTGACTACACCAGCAGACTAGTGAGCGCAGCTCTGGAGTATAATACAGGATGTAAATCAGGATCAGTACAGGATAAATAATGTAATGTATGTACACAGTGACTGCACCAGCAGAATAGTGAGCGCAGCTCTGGAGTATAATACAGGATGTAACTCAGGATCAGTACAGGATAAGTAATGTATGTACACAGTGACTGTACCAGCAGAATAGTGAGCGCAGCTCTGGAGTATAATACAGGATGTAACTCAGGATCAGTACAGGATAAGTAATGTAATGTATGTACACAGTGACTGTACCAGCAGAATAGTGAGCGCAGCTCTGGAGTATAATACAGGATGTAACTCAGGATCAGTACAGGATAAGTAATGTAATGTATGTACACAGTGACTGTACCAGCAGAATAGTGAGCGCAGCTCTGGAGTATAATACAGGATGTAACTCAGGATCAGTACAGGATAAGTAATGTAATGTATGTACACAGTGACTGTACCCGCAGAATAGTGAGCGCAGCTCTGGAGTATAATACAGGATGTAACTCAGGATCAGTACAGGATAAGTAATGTAATGTATGTACACAGTGACTGCACCAGCAGAATAGTGAGCGCAGCTCTGGAGTATAATACAGGATGTAACTCAGGATCAGTACAGGATAAGTAATGTAATGTATGTACACAGTGACTGCACCAGCAGAATAGTGAGCGCAGCTCTGGAGTATAATACAGGATGTAACTCAGGATCAGTACAGGATAAGTAATGTAATGTATGTACACAGTGACTGCACCAGCAGACTAGTGAGCGCAGCTCTGGAGTATAATACAGGATGTAAATCAGGATCAGTACAGGATAAGTAATGTAATGTATGTACACAGTGACTGTACCAGCAGAATAGTGAGTGCAGCTCTGGAGTATAATACAGGATGTAACTCAGGATCAGTACAGGATAAGTAATGTAATGTATGTACACAGTGACTGTACCAGCAGAATAGTGAGCGCAGCTCCGGAGTATAATACAGGATAAGTAATGTAATGTATGTACACAGTGACTGTACCAGCAGAATAGTGAGTGCAGCTCTGGAGTATAATACAGGATGTAACTCAGGATCAGTACTGGATAAGTAATGTAATGTATGTACACAGTGACTGCACCAGCAGAATAGTGAGCGCAGCTCTGGAGTATAATACAGGATGTAGCTCAGGATCAGTACAGGATAAGTAATGTAATGTATGTACACAGTGACTGTACCAGCAGAATAGTGAGCGCAGCTCTGGAGTATAATACAGGATATAACTCAGGATCAGTACAGGATAAGTAATGTAATGTATGTACACAGTGACTGCACCAGCAGAATAGTGAGCGCAGCTCTGGAGTATAATACAGGATGTAACTCAGGATCAGTACAGGATAAGTAATGTAATGTATGTACACAGTGACTGTACCAGCAGAATAGTGAGCGCAGCTCTGGAGTATAATACAGGATGTAACTCAGGATCAGTACAGGATAAGTAATGTAATGTATGTACACAGTGACTGCACCAGCAGAATAGTGAGCGCAGCTCTGGAGTATAATACAGGATAAGTAATGTAATGTATGTACACAGTGACTGCACCAGCAGAATAGTGAGCGCAGCTCTGGAGTATAATACAGGATAAGTAATGTAATGTATGTACACAGTGACTGTACCAGCAGTATAGTGAGCGCAGCTCTGGAGTATAATACAGGATAAGTAATGTAATATATTGAAGAAGTGACTCAGTTCTTTTCATAGATGATAGTTATTTTCTCTGTACTCTCCTGCTCAGCTCCTTCCCTTTGTGCTTGGTCTCCTTGGACCCTTCTTGGTGTCGTACATTTACCCTTCTTACCTCTGCCCTCCCCCGCCATCTTCATGTCCTGAGCTGTTTTTTCTGGCACTGCCAGGCTGCACTCGGTTTTCCTGGGTATCCTTTCTGTTACTCCCTGGCAGAGGATCTGGTATACGGTATAATTTTTCACCTTTCTTCTTTATCCACTCTCTTTCCTGATTGGTTGATGTGGAGGAGGTGGTTTTTCCACCCGGCCACCATGATTATCACTTTCTTTCACCGTAGACTTCTTTCCTTTCTTTTTTTCCGCCTGCTGCTGCTGATCTGCTGATGCGCTGGCATGTTCCACAGACAACTTTTGCATGCGTGGCCTGTCTAATTTTTACCCAGATATAACGAAACGGATCCGTACTTCTTACCAGAGTAAGTTCCCCGAGGGCTGCGGGTGTGGAGCTTGTCTTTCGTTCCTCTTTGTCTTTGGTTTTGCACAATGTGTTGCCATGAACACATTACACCTGCATGACGGTTTTATTTCATTCTTTATGCTGTAGATTTGTAGAATTTTCCTTCCTTTCTATACTTTTACTTCTCTGCTGCATTCAGTGAATGGAAACCCCATCTTGGAGGCCGCCCGTTTCTTCTTCGTCTCGCAGCTGACGCTTTTGTTACAGCTGACTAGACAATCCTCTGTGAGCTTCACAGCCTGGACCCCAGACTGATTGTGTTAAGCTTACAGAGGATTTCCTAGATTGGATGCAGCAGGTCTGAACAGGCTTTTATACTCTATATTTACTGATAGCAAGCAGAGGTTGTTATAATGACAAGGGATTGAAATGGGAAGCTTTCAGTCTACCATGATGAAGCTTTATTTGCAGCAGACCGGCCCTAGTAACCCTGACACCACTTACCTCTTCCGCCATGTTTACCCTCCTCCCCAGCTGTCAGTGATGTCTTGTATTGGGACACAATAGACACGGCGGTCGCGGTCGCCAGCAGTCATTCATTGCAACACATTCTAAAAATCAGCGGTGACTCCTGTATATTACATAAGATAGGAGGACAGGGGCTGACTACAATGTAAGCGTAATAGTGGGAGAGGGATAGAACAGAATTCAGCTTTAACATTTGTTTGTAACTCTATAATTTACAGACAGGCAGTACTATCTGTACTTATATCATTTAATGGGAGAGACAAGGAAGCAGTACTATCTGTACCTATATCATTTAATGGGAGAGACAGGGAAGCAGTACTATCTGTACCTATATCATTTAATGGGAGAGACAGGGAAGCAGTACTATCTGTACTTATATCATTTGCAGGGATAGACAGAGAGGCAGTACTGTCTTTACCTACAGTGGGGAAAAAAAAAGTATTTAGTCAGCCACCAATTGTGCAAGTTCTCCCACTTATAAAGATGAGGCCGGCCTGTAATTGTCATCATAGGTAGACCTCAACTATGAGAGACAAAATGAGAAAACTAATCCAGAAAATCACATTGTCTGATTTTTAAAGAATTGATTTGCAAATTATGGTGGAAAATAAGTATTTGGTCACCTACAAACAAGCAAGATTTCTGTCTCTCACAGACCTGTAACTTCTCCTTTAAGAGGCTCCTCTGTCCTCCACTCATTACCTGTAGTAATGGCTCCTGTGTGACATTGTTATCAGTATAAAAGACTCCTGTCCACAACCTCAGTCACACTCCGAGCTCCACTATGGTGAAGACCAAAGAGCTGTGGAAGGACCAGAAACAAAATGGTAGCCCTGCACCAGGCTGGGAAGACTGAATCTGCAATAGGCAAGCAGCTTGGTGTGAAGAAATCACCTGTGGGAGCAATAATTAGAAAATGGAAGACATACAAGACCACTGATAATCTCCCTCCATCAGGGGCTCCACGCAAGATCTCACCCCGTGGGGTCAAAATGATCACAAGAACGGTGAGCAAAAATCCCAGAACCCCACGGGGGGACCTAGTGAGTGACCTGCAGAAAGCTGGGACTAACGTAACAAAGGCTACCGTCAGTAACACACTACGCCGCCAGGGACTCAGATCCTGCAGTGCCAGACGTGTCCCCCTGCTTAAGCCAGTACATATCCGGGCCCGTCTGAAGTTTGCTAGAGAGCATTTGGATGTTCCAGAAGAGTATTGGGAGAATGTCATATGGTCAGATGAAACCAAAGTAGAACTGTTTGGTAGAAACACAACTCGTGGTGTTTGGAGGAGAGTGAATGCTGAGTTGTATCCAGAGAACACCATACCTACTGTGAAGCATGGGGGGGGCAACATCATGTATGGGGCTGTTTCTCTGCAAAGGGACCAGGACGACTGATCCGTGTACATGAAAGAATGAATGGGGCCATGTATGGTGAGATTGTGAGTGCAAACCTCCTTCCATCAGCAAGGGCACTGAAGATGAAACGTGGCTGGGTCTTTCAGCATGACAATGATCCCAAGCACACCGCCAGGGCAACGAAGGAGCGGCTTCGTAAGAAGCATTACAAGGTCCTGGAGTGGCCTAGCCAGTCTCCAGATCTCAGCCCCATAGAAAACCTTTGGAGGGAGTTGAAAGTCCATGTTGCCCAGCGACAGCCCCAAAACATCCCTGCTCTAGAGGAGATCTGCATGGAGGAATGGGCCGACATACCAGCAACAGTGTGTGCCAACCTTGTGAAGACTTACAGGAAACGTTTCACCTCTGTCATTGCCAACAAAGGAGATAGAACAAAGGATTGAGATGAACTTTTGTTATTGACCAAATACTTATTTTCCACCAGAATTTGCAAATAAATTCTTTAAAAATCAGACAATGTGATTTTCTGGATTAGTTTTCTCATTTTGTCTCTCATAGTTGAGGTCTACCTATGATGACAATTACAGGCCGGCCTCATCTTTATAAGTGGGAGAACTTGCACAATTGGTGGCTGACTAAATACTTTTTTTTCCCTACTGTACATCATTTACAGAGAGAGACAGGGAATTGTTACTATCTGTACATATATCATTTAGCAGGAAAGACAGTACCTACATTATTTACAGAAAGGCATTACTACTGTACCTATATAATTTGCTGGGATAGACAGAGAAGCAGTACTGTCTTTATCTACATCATTTACAGAGAGAGAGATAGGGAGGCTGTACTATCTGTAAATATATCAGTTACTGTGAAGCAGTACTATCTGTACCTACATTTTGTAGAGAAAAGCAGTACTATCTGTACCTATATTATTTCCTGGGAAGCAATACTATCTGTACCTACATCATTTACAGAGAGACAGGGCGGCAGTACTATCTGTAACTATATCATGTACAGTGAGGCAGTACTATCTGAACCTATATCTTTTAGAGAGAGGCAGTACTATCTGTACCTATATTATTTACCTTGAGGCAGTACTATCAGTAGCTATATCTTTTAGAGAGAGGCAGTAATATCTGTAACTATATCTTTTAGAGAAAGACAGTACTATCTGTTCCTCGGTTATTTAAAGGGAGAAACAGAGAGGCAGTACTGTCCCTACCATCCATTTTACAAGGAGAGACATGGAGTCAACACTATCTGTACTTATATCATTCATGTGGAGAAACAGTAAGGCAGTTCTGTCTGTACCTACATCATTTACAGGGAGGCAGTACTATCTGTACCTACATATTTTACAGGAGGCAGTGCTTCTGTACCTACACACAGGTAGAGACAGGGAGGCAGTGCTATCTGTACCTACATCATTTACAGGGAGGCAGTGCTATCTGTACCTACATCATTTACAGGTAGAAACAGCGAGTCAGTACTATCTGTATCTACTTCATTTTATAGGTAGATGGGGACCTACATCATGTACAGAGAGAGAGAGAGACAGAAAGGCAGTTCTGTCTGTACCTATATCATTTACTGGTAGAGACAGGGAGGCAGTACTATCTTTTCCTATATAATTTACAGAGAGAGAGACAGGGAGGCAGTACTATATGTACCTACATCATTTACAGGGAGGCAGTGCTATCTGTGCCTACATCATTTACAGGGAGGCAGTGCTATCTGTGCCTATATCATTTACAGGTAGAGCCAGGGAGGCAGTACTATCTGTACCTACATAATTTACAAACAGAGACAGGGAGGCAGTACTATCTGTACCTATATCATTCACATGGAAGCAGTACTATCTGTACCTACATCATTTCCAGGGAGAGACAGGGAGGCAGTACTATCTGTAGCTACATCATTTACAGGGAGGCAGTACTATCTGTACCTACATCATTCACATGGAAGCAGTACTATCTGTACCTACATCATTTCCAGGGAGGCAGTACTATCTGTACCTACATCATTCACATGGAAGCAGTACTATCTGTGCCTACATCATTTCCAGGGAGAGACAGGGAGGCAGTACTATCTGTAGCTACATCATTTACAGGGAGGCAGTACTATCTGTACCTACATCATTTACAGAGAGACAGGGCGGCAGTACTATCTGTAACTATATCATGTACAGTGAGGCAGTACTATCTGAACCTATATCTTTTAGAGAGAGGCAGTACTATCTGTACCTATATTATTTACCTTGAGGCAGTACTATCAGTAGCTATATCTTTTAGAGAGAGGCAGTAATATCTGTAACTATATCTTTTAGAGAAAGACAGTACTATCTGTTCCTCGGTTATTTAAAGGGAGAAACAGAGAGGCAGTACTGTCCCTACCATCCATTTTACAAGGAGAGACATGGAATCAACACTATCTGTACCTATATCATTCATGTGGAGAAACAGTAAGGCAGTTCTGTCTGCACCTACATCATTTACAGGGAGGCAGTACTATCTGTACCTACATATTTCACAGGGAGGCAGTGCTATCTGTACCTACATCACAGGTAGAGACAGGGAGGCAGTGCTATCTGTACCTACATCATTTACAGGGAGGCAGTGCTATCTGTACCTACATCATTTACAGGTAGAAACAGCGAGTCAGTACTATCTGTATCTACTTCATTTTATAGGTAGATGGGGACCTACATCATGTACAGAGAGAGAGAGAGAGACAGAAAGGCAGTTCTGTCTGTACCTATATCATTTACTGGTAGAGACAGGGAGGCAGTACTATCTTTTCCTATATAATTTACAGAGAGAGAGACAGGGAGGCAGTACTATATGTACCTACATCATTTACAGGGAGGCAGTGCTATCTGTGCCTACATCATTTACAGGTAGAGCCAGGGAGGCAGTACTATCTGTACCTACATAATTTACAAACAGAGACAAGGAGGCAGTACTATCTGTACCTACATCATTCACATGGAAGCAGTACTATCTGTACCTACATCATTTCCAGGGAGAGACAGGGAGGCAGTACTATCCGTAGCTACATCATTTACAGGGAGGCAGTACTATCTGTACCTACATCATTCACATGGAAGCAGTACTATCTGTACCTACATCATTTCCAGGGAGAGACAGGGAGGCAGTACTATCTGTAGCTACATCATTTACAGGGAGGCAGTACTATCTGTACCTACATCATTCACATGGAAGCAGTACTATCTGTGCCTACATCATTTCCAGGGAGAGACAGGGAGGCAGTACTATCTGTAGCTACATCATTTACAGGGAGGCAGTACTATCTGTACCTACATCATTTACAGGGAGGCAGTACTATCTGTACCTACATCATTTACTGGTAAAGACAGGGAGGCAGTACTATCTGTACCTATATAATTTACAAACAGAGACAGGGAGGCAGTACTATCTGTACGTACATCATTCACATGGAAGCAGTACTAGCTGTACCTACATCATTTCCAGGGAGAGACAGGGAGGCAGTACTATCTGTAGCTACATCATTTACAGGGAGGCAGTACTATCTGTACCTACATCATTTACAGGGAGGCAGTACTATCTGTACCTACATTATTTACAGGTCGATAGGGAGGCAGTACTATCCTGTCTGCTACCTAAATCATTTAGACCCCATGTACACGAGTGTGCATCTGATGTGGGGCCAAGTGTGCAGCGGAATGCAATCGGGTGTGCAAACACATTTATGGGGGCTTCTGATTCATTCTATTCCAGTGACACAGAGCAGGATAGGACCTGCTCTATAATCCTCTGTGTCATCAGAATAGAATTAATCGAAAGCTCCCTTAGATGTGTTTGCACACCCGAGTGCATTCCGCTGCACACTGGGCCCCACATAAAATGTACACTCGGTCTAGTGCATGGGGCCTTACAGAGAGAATTGTAATGTGTCTGCCCTTGTCAGATCACAGCCATTACTCAACTTCAGACCTCGGGAGTACCAATGTGAGAGAGCCCCTGGTCAGATTATAGTCTGGAGCTGTCAGGAATTATAGTGTAGAGCTGTCAGATTATAGTCTGGAGCTGTCAGATTATAGTGTAGAGCTGTCAGATTATAGTCTGGAGCTGTCAGATTATAGTCTAGAGCTGTCAGATTACAGTCTGGAGCTGTCAGATTATAGTATAGAGCTGTCAGATTATAGTGTAGAGCTGTCAGATTATAGTCTGGAGCTGTCAGATTATAGTATAGAGCTGTCAGATTACAGTCTGGAGCTGTCAGATTATAGTATAGAGCTGTCAGATTATAGTGTAGAGCTGTCAGATTACAGTCTGGAGCTGTCAGATTACAGTCTGGAGCTGTCAGATTATAGTCTGGAGCTGTCAGATTACAGTCTGGAGCTGTCAGATTACAGTCTGGAGCTGTCAGATTACAGTCTGGAGCTGTCAGATTATAGTGTAGAGCTGTCAGATTATAGTCTGGAGCTGTCAGATTACAGTCTGGAGCTGTCAGATTATAGTGTAGAGCTGTCAGATTATAGTCTGGAGCTGTCAGATTACAGTCTGGAGCTGTCAGATTATAGTATAGAGCTGTCAGATTATAGTGTAGAGCTGTCAGATTACAGTCTGGAGCTGTCAGATTATAGTCTGGAGCTGTCAGATTATAGTGTAGAGCTGTCAGATTATAGTGTAGAGCTGTCAGATTATAGTCTGGAGCTGTCAGATTACAGTCTGGAGCTGTCAGATTATAGTCTGGAGCTGTCAGATTATAGTGTAGAGCTGTCAGATTATAGTGTAGAGCTGTCAGATTATAGTCTGGAGCTGTCAGATTACAGTCTAGAGCTGTCAGATTATAGTCTGGAGCTGTCAGATTACAGTCTAGAGCTGTCAGATTACAGTCTGGAGCTGTCAGATTATAGTGTAGAGCTGTCAGATTATAGTCTGGAGCTGTCAGATTATAGTCTGGAGCTGTCAGATTATAGTGTAGAGCTGTCAGATTATAGTCTGGAGCTGTCAGATTATAGTCTGGAGCTGTCAGATTACAGTCTGGAGCTGTCAGATTACAGTCTAGAGCTGTCAGATTATAGTCTAGAGCTGTCAGATTATAGTCTGGAGCTGTCAGATTATAGTATAGAGCTGTCAGATTACAGTCTGGAGCTGTCAGATTACAGTCTGGAGCTGTCAGATTATAGTCTGGAGCTGTCAGATTACAGTCTGGAGCTGTCAGATTATAGTCTGGAGCTATCAGATTATAGTGTAGAGCTGTCAGATTATAGTGTGGAGCTGTCAGATTACAGTCTAGAGCTGTCAGATTACAGTCTGGAGCTGTCAGATTATAGTATATAGCTGTCAGATTATAGTCTATAGCTGTCAGATTATAGTCTGGAGCTGTCAGATTACAGTCTAGAGCTGTCAGATTATAGTCTGGAGCTGTCAGATTATAGTCTGGAGCTGTCAGATTATAGTCTAGAGCTGTCAGATTACAGTCTGGAGCTGTCAGATTATAGTGTAGAGCTGTCAGATTATAGTGTAGAGCTGTCAGATTACAGTCTGGAGCTGTCAGATTACAGTCTGGAGCTGTCAGATTATAGTCTTGGATTATAGTCTTCACTTTCTGTGCTGTGTTCCTAGTGGGTGTTCTTGTGTTATTTGGGGGATATCGTCTCTTCTCTTCGGCCCTATACTTTGTATCTCTGTGCTACATGAAGGCTTCACATAGTATTAATGTAACCTCCGTCTCCAGCAGGGATCTATGGCAGAGCAGTGTCCTGTACTGCTGGGGGCGCTCTATGATTGTTATGTATCCAGATAGGAAGAGAAATGCTGCGGATGAGCATGTGGTGAGGTCACGGAGAATCAGCTCCATCTGACCCTCATCCAGTATAACACAAGAGAGCGCCCCTGGCCTGTGCTGCTCACAACTACACCTCCTATTAGATATGTAGAGATACAGACGTAGCAGACAGAACCTGAACGTCTGCAACTGCTTAAACTAAACTAAAAAAGACAACAAAAAATAAAGTCATTGAAAAAACATTTTTCTATGACTTTTGATTGGGTTTTCTTGTATAGTAGGATAGTACTGCCTCTAACTGCTAGCAGGGGTTGTTCTACCTTTCTTTCTCTCCATATCCGCCCCCAGTCTTTGTCGGTGTTGTACACTTATGTCTCTTCCTGTCCAGTGATGGGCAGATAGTACCGCTTCCCCCCTCCTGTCCCTCTGCAGGTACACATACTACTGCTTCACTGTCCCAGCGGTATTTTGGGATGTACTGATTGTACTCATCATATATACCTGTATACTGGTGGATTTTATGTAGTCAGCAGATTGATAGATAAGCTGCAGTGTTGCTACCATTTCATTACCGCCATCGTGCTTCCCCATGGTCAGTGCGTCTGCTGCCTCTGTGTCATGAGTTCCAGCAGCAGATCCTGCAGCGGCTGCCAGCCATGAACTCAGATCAGATCCCGAACATCGCTTTATGTCCTGCAAACATTTATAAAATGGGAATGGTTTCTATTCACATGAGGGTGGAGAAGTGAATTATAAGAGCTATGCAGGAGGGTCCTCGGGAGAGGAGAATTATAAGAGCTATGCAGGAGGGTCCTCGGGGAGAGGAGAATTATAAGAGCTCTCTATGCAGGAGGGTCCTCGGGGAGAGGAGAATTATAAGAGCTCTCTATGCAGGAGGGTCCTCGGGGAGAGGAGAATTATAAGAGCTCTCTATGCAGGAGGGTCCTCGGGGAGAGGAGAATTATAAGAGCTCTCTATGCAGGAGGGTCCTCGGGGAGAGGAGAATTATAAGAGCTCTCTATGCAGGAGGGTCCTCGGGGAGAGGAGAATTATAAGAGCTCTCTATGCAGGAGGGTCCTCGGGGAGAGGAGAATTATAAGAGCTCTCTATGCAGGAGGGTCCTCGGGGAGAGGAGAATTATAAGAGCTCTCTATGCAGGAGGGTCCTCGGGGAGAGGAGAATTATAAGAGCTCTCTATGCAGGAGGGTCCTCGGGGAGAGGGAGAATTATAAGAGCTCTCTATGCAGGAGGGTCCTCGGGGAGAGGAGAATTATAAGAGCTCTCTATGTAGGAGGGTCCTCGGGGAGAGGAGAATTATAAGAGCTATGCAGGAGGGTCCTTGGGGAGAGGAGAATTATAAGAGCTATGCAGGAGGGTCCTCGGGGAGAGGAGAATTATAAGAGCTATACAGGAGGGTCCTCGGGGAGAGGAGAATTATAAGAGCTCTCTATACAGGAGGGTCCTCGGGGAGAGGAGAATTATAAGTGCTTTCTATACAGGAGGGTCCTCGGGGAGAGGAGAATTATAAGAGCTCTCTATGCAGGAGGGTCCTCGGGGAGAGGAGAATTATAAGGCTCTCTATGTAGGAGGGTCCTCGGGGAGAGGAGAATTATAAGTGCTTTCTATACAGGAGGGTCCTCGGGGAGAGGAGAATTATAAGAGCTGTCTATGCAGGAGGGTCCTCGGGGAGAGGAGAATTATAAGAGCTATGCAGGAGGGTCCTCGGGGAGAGGAGAATTATAAGAGCTATACAGGAGGGTCCTCGGGGAGAGGAGAATTATAAGAGCTCTCTATGTAGGAGGGTCCTCGGGGAGAGGAGAATTATAAGAGCTATGCAGGAGGGTCCTCGGGGAGAGGAGAATTATAAGAGCTCTCTATGTAGGAGGGTCCTCGGGGAGAGGAGAATTATAAGAGCTCTCTATGTAGGAGGGTCCTCGGGGAGAGGAGAATTATAAGAGCTCTCTATGTAGGAGGGTCCTCGGGGAGAGGAGAATTATAAGAGCTCTCTATGTAGGAGGGTCCTCGGGGAGAGGAGAATTATAAGAGCTCTCTATGCAGGAGGGTCCTCGGGGAGAGGAGAATTATAAGAGCTATGCAGGAGGGTCCTCGGGGAGAGGAGAATTATAAGAGCTATGCAGGAGGGTCCTCGGGGAGAGGAGAATTATAAGAGCTCTCTATGTAGGAGGGTCCTCGGGGAGAGGAGAATTATAAGAGCTCTCTATGCAGGAGGGTCCTCGGGGAGAGGAGAATTATAAGTGCTTTCTATACAGGAGGGTCCTCGGGGAGAGGAGAATTATAAGAGCTCTCTATGCAGGAGGGTCCTCGGGGAGAGGAGAATTATAAGAGCTCTCTATACAGGAGGGTCCTCGGGGAGAGGAGAATTATAAGAGCTCTCTATGCAGGAGGGTCCTTGGGGAGAGGAGAATTATAAGAGCTCTCTATGCAGGAGGGTCCTCGGGGAGAGGAGAATTATAAGAGCTATACAGGAGGGTCCTCGGGGAGAGGAGAATTATAAGAGCTCTCTATGTAGGAGGGTCCTCGGGGAGAGGAGAATTATAAGAGCTCTCTATGCAGGAGGGTCCTCGGGGAGAGGAGAATTATAAGAGCTCTCTATGTAGGAGGGTCCTCGGGGAGAGGAGAATTATAAGAGCTCTCTATGTAGGAGGGTCCTCGGGGAGAGGAGAATTATAAGAGCTCTCTATGTAGGAGGGTCCTCGGGGAGAGGAGAATTATAAGAGCTCTCTATGTAGGAGGGTCCTCGGGGAGAGGAGAATTATAAGAGCTCTCTATGCAGGAGGGTCCTCGGGGAGAGGAGAATTATAAGAGCTATGCAGGAGGGTCCTCGGGGGAGAGGAGAATTATAAGAGCTATGCAGGAGGGTCCTCGGGGAGAGGAGAATTATAAGAGCTCTCTATGTAGGAGGGTCCTCGGGGAGAGGAGAATTATAAGAGCTCTCTATGCAGGAGGGTCCTCGGGGAGAGGAGAATTATAAGTGCTTGGGTCGGGTATACAGGAGGGTCCTCGGGGAGAGGAGAATTATAAGAGCTCTCTATGCAGGAGGGTCCTCGGGGAGAGGAGAATTATAAGAGCTCTCTATACAGGAGGGTCCTCGGGGAGAGGAGAATTATAAGAGCTCTCTATGCAGGAGGGTCCTTGGGGAGAGGAGAATTATAAGAGCTCTCTATGCAGGAGGGTCCTCGGGGAGAGGAGAATTATAAGAGCTCTCTATGCAGGAGGGTCCTCGGGGAGAGGAGAATTATAAGAGCTCTCTATGCAGGAGGGTCCTTGGGGAGAGGAGAATTATAAGAGCTCTCTATGCAGGAGGGTCCTTGGGGAGAGGAGAATTATAAGAGCTCTCTATACAGGAGGGTCCTCGGGGAGGGAGCGGGAGGGCCCGGGGAGAGGAGAATTATAAGAGCTCTCTATGCAGGAGGGTCCTCGGGGAGAGGAGAATTATAAGAGCTATGCAGGAGGGTCCTCGGGGAGAGGAGAATTATAAGAGCTCATGCAGGAGGGTCCTCGGGGAGAGGAGAATTATAAGAGCTTCTATACAGGAGGGTCCTCGGGGAGAGGAGAATTATAAGAGCTATGCAGGAGGGTCCTTGGGGAGAGGAGAAGGAGAATTATAAGAGCTCTCTATGCAGGAGGGTCCTTGGGGAGAGGAGAATTATAAGAGCTCTCTATACAGGAGGGTCCTCGGGGGGCTCGGGGAGAGGAGAATTATAAGAGCTCTCTATGCAGGAGGGTCCTCGGGGAGAGGAGAATTATAAGAGCTCATGCAGGAGGGTCCTCGGGGAGAGGAGAATTATAAGAGCTCTCTATGCAGGAGGGTCCTCGGGGAGAGGAGAATTATAAGAGCTCTCTATCGGGGGGGGGGTCCTCGGGGAGAGGAGAATTATAAGAGCTAGCAGGAGGGTCCTCGGGGAGAGGAGAATTATAAGAGCTATGCAGGAGGGTCCTCGGGGAGAGGAGAATTATAAGAGCTCTATGCAGGAGGGTCCTCGGGGAGAGGAGAATTATAAGAGCTATGCAGGAGGGTCCTTGGGGAGAGGAGAATTATAAGAGCTCTCTATGCAGGAGGGTCCTTGGGGAGAGGAGAATTATAAGAGCTCTCTATACAGGAGGGTCCTCGGGGAGAGGAGAATTATAAGAGCTCTCTATACAGGAGGGTCCTCGGGGAGAGGAGAATTATAAGAGCTCTGGGGGGGGGGGCTATACAGGAGGGTCCTCGGGGAGAGGAGAATTATAAGAGCTCTCTGGAGGGCCCGGGGGGAGGGCCAGCGGGGGCCTCGGGGAGAGGAGAATTATAAGAGCTCTCATACAGGGGGTCCCGGGGGGGGGGGGGGCCCTACAGGAGGGTCCTCGGGGAGAGGAGAATTATAAGAGCTCTATACAGGAGGGTCCTCGGGGAGAGGAGAATTATAAGAGCTATACAGGAGGGTCCTCGGGGAGAGGAGAATTATAAGTGCTTTCTATACAGGAGGGTTCTCGGGGGTCTCCTCACCGTTCTGTTACTCATTGTCATTACATTAATGTGAGTGTTTTCCTCGTAGGTCTGACAGAACTCACTGACAGTCCCGTGTCCCTGGAGCTGGATCGCTGCAAGTCTCCCACCTCAGGTACGGGGAAGAAGATCCTTATAATAGGTATCTGGTCTGAGCTGGAGGATATAGTGATGATGTGTGTGGATATTATGTAGGGCAGGGGCAGGCAACCTTCGGCACTCCAGCTGCTGTGAATCTCCCAACATTCTTCATTCAATTCCATGGGAGTTCCAAGAACAGCAGAGCAAGTATGCATGCTGGGAATTGTAGTTCTACAACAACTGGAGTGCTGAAGCTTGCCTACCCCTGATGTAGGATATAGAGATGATGTACATATAACATTCTGGCTGGTTGACTAGGTAGTCGTGTAGCTTTAAAGGTTGCAGTGGTAATGTACTGTTTGTGCACAGTGACTGCACCAGCAGAATAGTGAGCGCAGCTCTGGAGTATAATACAGGATGTAACTCAGGATCAGTACTGGATAAGTAATGTAATGTATGTACACAATGACTGCACCAGCAGAATAGTGAGCGCAGCTCTGGAGTATAATACAGGATAAGTAATGTAATGTATATACACAGTGACTGTACCAGCAGAATAGTGAGTGCAGCTCTGGAGTATAATACAGGGGGGGGGGGGAGGGAGAGATGACTAGGAAGCAGGATAAGTAATGTAATGTATGTACACAGTGACTGTACCAGCAGAATAGTGAGTGCAGCTCTGGAGTATAATACAGGATGTAACTCAGGATCAGTACAGGATAAGTAATGTAATGTATGTACACAGTGACTGCACCAGCAGAATAGTGAGCGCAGCTCTGGAGTATAATACAGGATAAGTAATGTAATGTATGTACACAGTGACTGCACCTGCAGAATAGTGAGTGCAGCTCTGGAGTATAATACAGGATAAGTAATGTAATGTATGTACACAGTGACTGCACCAGCAGAATAGTGAGTGCAGCTCTGGAGTATAATACAGGATGTAGCTCAGGATCAGTACAGGATAAGTAATGTAATGTATGTACACAGTGACTGCACCAGCAGAATAGTGAGCGCAGCTCTGGAGTATAATACAGGATATAACTCAGGATCAGTACAGGATAAGTAATGTAATGTATGTACACAGTGACTGCACCAGCAGAATAGTGAGCGCAGCTCTGGAGTATAATACAGGATAAGTAATGTAATGTATGTACACAGTGACTGCACCTGCAGAATAGTGAGTGCAGCTCTGGAGTATAATACAGGATAAGTAATGTAATGTATGTACACAGTGACTGCACCAGCAGAATAGTGAGTGCAGCTCTGGAGTATAATACAGGATGTAGCTCAGGATCAGTACAGGATAAGTAATGTAATGTATGTACACAGTGACTGTACCAGCAGAATAGTGAGCGCAGCTCTGGAGTATAATACAGGATGTAACTCAGGATCAGTACAGGATAAGTAATGTAATGTATGTACACAGTGACTGCACCAGCAGAATAGTGAGCGCAGCTCTGGAGTATAATACAGGATGTAACTCAGGATCAGTACAGGATAAGTAATGTAATGTATGTACACAGTGACTGCACCAGCAGAATAGTGAGCGCAGCTCTGGAGTATAATACAGGATGTAACTCAGGATCAGTACAGGATAAGTAATGTAATATATGTACACAGTGACTGTACCAGCAGAATAGTGAGCGCAGCTCTGGAGTATAATACAGGATAAATAATGTAATGTATGTACACAGTGACTGTACCAGCAGAATAGTGAGTGCAGCTCTGGAGTATAATACAGGATGTAACTCAGGATCATTACAGGATAAGTAATGTAATGTATGTACACACTGACTGTACCAGCAGAATAGTGAGCGCAGCTCTGGAGTATAATACAGGATGTAACTCAGGATAAGTAATGTAATGTATGTACACAGTGACTGTACCAGCAGAATAGTGAGCGCAGCTCTGGAGTATAATACAGGATATAACTCAGGATCAGTACAGGATAAGTAATGTAATGTATGTACACAGTGACTGTACCAGCAGAATAGTGAGTGCAGCTCTGGAGTATAATACAGGATAAGTAATGTAATGTATGTACACAGTGACTGTACCAGCAGAATAGTGAGCGCAGCTCTGGAGTATAATACAGGATAAGTAATGTAATGTATGTACACAGTGACTGTACCAGCAGAATAGTGAGTGCAGCTCTGGAGTATAATACAGGATGTAACTCAGGATCAGTACAGGATAAGTAATGTAATGTATGTACACAGTGACTGTACCAGCAGAATAGTGAGTGCAGCTCTGGAGTATAATACAGGATGTAACTCAGGATCAGTACAGGATAAGTAATGTAATGTATGTACACAGTGACTGTACCCGCAGAATAGTGAGCGCAGCTCTGGAGTATAATACAGGATGTAACTCAGGATCGTCAGAAGTAATGTAATGTATGTACACAGTGACTGTACCAGCAGAATAGTGAGCGCAGCTCTGGAGTATAATACAGGATGTAACTCAGGATAAGTAATGTAATGTATGTACACAGTGACTGTACCAGCAGAATAGTGAGCGCAGCTCTGGAGTATAATACAGGATTAACTCAGGTAAGTAATGTAATATATGTACACAGTGACTGTACCAGCACAATAGTGAGCGCAGCTCTGGAGTATAATACAGGATGTAACTCAGGATAAGTAATGTAATGTATGTACACAGTGACTGTACCAGCAGAATAGTGAGCGCAGCTCTGGAGTATAATACAGGATGTAACTGAGGAACAGGATAAGTAATGTAATGTATGTACACAGTGACTGCACCAGCAGAATAGTGAGCGCAGCTCTGGGGTATAATACAGGATGTAACTCAGGATCAGTACAGGATAAGTAATGTAATGTATGTACACAGTGACTGTACCAGCAGAATAGTGAGCGCAGCTCTGGAGTATAATACAGGATAAATAATGTAATGTATGTACACAGTGACTGTACCAGCAGAATAGTGAGTGCAGCTCTGGAGTATAATACAGGATGTAACTCAGGATAAGTAATGTAATGTATGTACACAGTGACTGTACCAGCAGAATAGTGAGCGCAGCTCTGGAGTATAATACAGGATGTAACTGAGGATACAGGATAAGTAATGTAATGTATGTACACAGTGACTGTACCAGCAGAATAGTGAGCGCAGCTCTGGAGTATAATACAGGATAAGTAATGTAATGTATGTACACAGTGACTGTACCAGCAGAATAGTGAGCGCAGCTCTGGAGTATAATACAGGATAAATAATGTAATGTATGTACACAGTGACTGTACCAGCAGAATAGTGAGCGCAGCTCTGGAGTATAATACAGGATGTAACTCAGGATCAGTACAGGATAAGTAATGTAATGTATGTACACAGTGACTGTACCAGCAGAATAGTGAGTGCAGCTCTGGAGTATAATACAGGATGTAACTCAGGATCAGTACAGGATAAGTAATGTAATGTATGTACACAGTGACTGCACCAGCAGAATAGTGAGCGCAGCTCTGGAGTATAATACAGGATGTAACTCAGGATCAGTACAGGATAAGTAATGTAATGTATGTACACAGTGACTGCACCAGCAGTATAGTGAGTGCAGCTCTGGAGTATAATACAGGATGTAACTCAGGATCAGTACAGGATAAGTAATGTAATGTATGTACACAGTGACTGTACCAGCAGAATAGTGAGCGCAGCTCTGGAGTATAATACAGGATAAGTAATGTAATGTATGTACACAGTGACTGTACCAGCAGAATAGTGAGCGCAGCTCTGGAGTATAATACAGGATGTAACTCAGGATCAGTACAGGATAAGTAATGTAATGTATGTACACAGTGACTGCACCAGCAGAATAGTGAGCGCAGCTCTGGAGTATAATACAGGATGTAACTCAGGATCAGTACAGGATAAGTAATGTAATGTATGTACACAGTGACTGCACCAGCAGAATAGTGAGCGCAGCTCTGGAGTATAATACAGGATGTAACTCAGGATCAGTACAGGATAAGTAATGTAATGTATGTACACAGTGACTGCACCAGCAGAATAGTGAGTGCAGCTCTGGAGTATAATACACGATGTAACTCAGGATCAGTACAGGATAAGTAATGTAATGTATGTACACAGTGACTGTACCAGCAGAATAGTGAGCGCAGCTCTGGAGTATAATACAGGATGTAACTCAGGATCAGTACAGGATAAGTAATGTAATGTATGTACACAGTGACTATACCAGCAGAATAGTGAGTGCAGCTCTGGAGTATAATACAGGATGTAACTCAGGATCAGTACAGGATAAGTAATGTAATGTATGTACACAGTGACTGTACCAGAAGAATAGTGAGCGCAGCTCTGGAGTATAATACAGGGTAAATAATGTGATATATGTAGGCAGTGAGTGTATGTAGGTTTTATCTGTATATATCTGCACTGTATAATGGAGATCAGGGGTGACATCACTTCTCTTCTGTAAATAGATGAAGGTGTTTTGTGATCTCCTCTGGCCTCAGGGCGATTCCTTGTAGTATTTGTCACCACATCCATTTATTCTGCCATCAGTCAGTGACAAGGCGCCGGGATCAGTGGAAACTGCTTGTCAGGGATGATCTCTGAGAACATGAAGTGACGCCGCTCATCTTTGACATAAGGAGAGTGAGAGACATGAATCGCAGGTTGCGGTCTGTGTACACATGGGACATCACAGTCCTGCCTGGAGAGCTGAGATATGACAGCTCCAGGGTCCTGGACTCATCAAACCCATGGCCAGTGCAGACGTGTGGAGGAGGGTCAGATACTGGCAGATCAATAGGAGGCCGACGAGAGGGTGAGGGCGGCAATGACTGAGCTCCTGCGTCCTGCACGCCGCGCTCCGGGGAGATCAGTGACCGCTTAGGTGTGAACTGGATATCTACAGAGCGGCGGTGGCAGATACTGGGGATAGCGCTCTACAGAGGCGAGCAGTCTGTCTTAAAGGGCACTGCACCTCCATTTATTTTCTGCAAGTTAATATAGAACATATAGAAATAGATAACAGGGTAATGTATATATATATAGGGGTACCTGGAGAGGTTTGTCTGGTCTGTTTGGCTGAGGCTGCCTGTGCAGCCGACGCACGATGACGTTTCTCCTTCTGGTGGTGGAGTAATGCCAATGATGAGGGTTGTGATCTCCGTGTATGTTCCATGTGCAGGGGTTGTATTCCCCATATAAGGCTAGTGACACAGACTGGAATCAGGAAACACTGGAAACTCCGCTCTGTAACATACCATGGAGTTTAATAGGAAAAACCTCCGCATACTGCAACCCACAGAGCTGCAGCCACAATTACTGCAAGTTTTGCTGCACAAATTCACATTTCCCGGCACCCCCTGCTAGTTTAGTGTAGGCACAGAGCATGCTCACATCTCCCATCATCCTCTGCTTGCTTAGTGTCTACATAGAGCATGTCACATCTGCCGCCACCCCCTGCTAGTTTAGTGTCTGCACAGAGCATGCTCACATATCCCAGCATACCCTGCTTGCTTAGTGTCTACATAGAGCATGCTTACATGTCCCATCATCCTCTGCTTGCTTAGTGTCTACATAGAGCATGCTCACATCTCCCGGCACCCCCCTGCTTGTTTAGTGTAGGCACAGATCTTGCTTACATCTCCTATCATCCTCTGCTTGCTTAGTGTCTACATAGAGCATGTCACATCTCCCATCATCCCCTGCGTGTTTAGTATCTGCACAGAGCATGCTCACATCTCCCGGCATACCCTGATTGTTTAGTGTAGGCACAGAGCATGCTCACATCTCCCATCATCCCCTGCGTGTTTAGTGTCTGCTCTGATCCTGCTCACATCTCCCAACATCCTCTGCTTGCTTAGTGTCTTCACAGAGCATGCCCCCTCCCCCGGCATACCCTGCTTGTTTAGTGTCTTCTGAACCTTCTCACTCTCCTTTCCTCCCCTGCGTTTTTGTGTCTGCTCAGATCCTGCTCACATTTCCCATCATCCTTTGCTTGCTTAGTGTCTACATAGCGCATGCTCACATCTGCCAGCACCCCCTGCTTGTTTAGTGTAGGCACAGAGCATGCTCACATCTGCCAGCACCCCCTGCTTGTTTAGTGTAGGCACAGAGCATGCTCACATCTGCCAGCACCCCCTGCTTGTTTAGTGTAGGCACAGAGCATGCTCACATCTGCCAGCACCCCCTGCTTGTTTAGTGTAGGCACAGAGCATGCTCACATCTGCCAGCACCCCCTGCTTGTTTAGTGTAGGCACAGAGCATGCTCACATCTGCCAGCACCCCCTGCTGGTTTAGTGTCTGCACAGAGCATGCTCAGTTGAGCTTTGTATGGTCCTTTGATGCAGTTAAGTCCATCACATGAGCTCAGACTTGGGTCTGGGTCTGACTTGCATATTTTGGTCTCTAGGACTCTAGAAAAGGTAGTTGCCATGCCAGGATTCCTGGTGACTAGACTGGTTGTCACTTAAAGGGTTACTCTTGTCTTTATGGGTTATGCAATGGGATTACAGTGCATAAACTAATGTTGGGAAGGATGGTGGTGCTGATGTGCCCATAAACCCCTCAAGGAAGAATATTAGACTCCTCTAAGGCAGCTGCAGGGGCCAAGGCTTGAGGCACAGAGGAGTTCTAAAGCTTTAGTGGTCAGACTTGTGCACAGAGCCTGGATGGGGGTGTATGGAGGTACGTAGACTGCCGTGTATGACGTGTGGAGCCTTACTCCATTCTCCATGCACAGAGCCTGGATGGGGGTGTATGGAGGTACGTAGACTGCCGTGTATGACGTGTGGAGCCTTACTCCATTCTGCATGCACAGAGCCTGGATGGGGGTGTATGGAGGTACGTAGACTGCCGTGTATGACATGTGGAGCCTTACTCCATTCTGCATGCACAGAGCCTAGATGGGGGTGTATGGAGGTACGTAGACTGCCGTGTATGACGTGTGGAGCCTTACTCCATTCTGCATGCACTGAGCCTGGATGGGGGTGTATGGAGGTACGTAGACTGCCGTGTATGACGTGTGGAGCCATACTCCATTCTGCATGCACAGAGCCTGGGTGGGGGTGTATTGGGGCGCGAGACGCCGTGTGATGTGGGCCTTCTCCATTCTGCATGCCGCCTGGATGGGGGTGTATGGAGGTACGTAGACTGCCGTGTATGACGTGTGGAGCCTTACTCCATTCTCCATGCACAGAGCCTGGATGGGGGTGTATGGAGGTACGTAGACTGCCATGTATGATGTGTGGAGCCTTACTCCATTCTGCATGCACAGAGCCTGGATGGGGGTGTATGGAGGTACGTAGACTGCCGTGTATGACGTGTGGAGCCTTACTCCATTCTGCATGCACAGAGCCTGGATGGGGGTGTATGGAGGTACGTAGACTGCCGTGTATGACGTGTGGAGCCTTACTCCATTCTGCATGCACAGAGCCTAGATGGGGGTGTATGGAGGTACGTAGACTGCCGTGTATGACGTGTGGAGCCTTACTCCATTCTGCATGCACAGAGCCTGGATGGGGGTGTATGGAGGTACGTAGACTGCCGTGTATGACGTGTGGAGCCTTACTCCATTCTGCATGCACTGAGCCTAGATGGGGGTGTATGGAGGTACGTAGACTGCCGTGTATGATGTGTGGAGCCTTACTCCATTCTGCATGCACAGAGCCTGGATGGGGGTGTATGGAGGTACGTAGACTGCCGTGTATGATGTGTGGAGCCTTACTCCATTCTGCATGCACAGAGCCTAGATGGGGGTGTATGGAGGTACGTAGACTGCCGTGTATGATGTGTGGAGCCTTACTCCATTCTGCATGCACTGAGCCTGGATGGGGGTGTATGGAGGTACGTAGACTGCCGTGTATGACGTGTGGAGCCATACTCCATTCTGCATGCACTGAGCCTGGATGGGGGTGTATGGAGGTACGTAGACTGCCGTGTATGATGTGTGGAGCCTTACTCCATTCTGCATGCACAGAGCCTGGATGGGGGTGTATGGAGGTACGTAGACTGCCGTGTATGATGTGTGGAGCCTTACTCCATTCTCCATGCACAGAGCCTGGATGGGGGTGTATGGAGGTACGTAGACTGCCATGTATGATGTGTGGAGCCTTACTCCATTCTGCATGCACAGAGCCTGGATGGGGGTGTATGGAGGTACGTAGACTGCCGTGTATGATGTGTGGAGCCTTACTCCATTCTGCATGCACAGAGCCTGGATGGGGGTGTATGGAGGTACGTAGACTGCCGTGTATGACGTGTGGAGCCTTACTCCATTCTGCATGCACAGAGCCTAGATGGGGGTGTATGGAGGTACGTAGACTGCCATGTATGATGTGTGGAGCCTTACTCCATTCTGCATGCACAGAGCCTGGATGGGGGTGTATGGAGGTACGTAGACTGCCGTGTATGACGTGTGGAGCCTTACTCCATTCTGCATGCACAGAGCCTGGATGGGGGTGTATGGAGGTACGTAGACTGCCGTGTATGATGTGTGGAGCCTTACTCCATTCTCCATGCACAGAGCCTAGATGGGGGTGTATGGAGGTACGTAGACTGCCGTGTATGACGTGTGGAGCCTTACTCCATTCTGCATGCACAGAGCCTGGATGGGGGTGTATGGAGGTACGTAGACTGCCGTGTATGACGTGTGGAGCCTTACTCCATTCTCCATGCACAGAGCCTGGATGGGGGTGTATGGAGGTACGTAGACTGCCGTGTATGATGTGTGGAGCCTTACTCCATTCTGCATGCACTGAGCCTGGATGGGGGTGTATGGAGGTACGTAGACTGCCGTGTATGACGTGTGGAGCCTTACTCCATTCTGCATGCACTGAGCCTGGATGGGGGTGTATGGAGGTACGTAGACTGCCATGTATGATGTGTGGAGCCTTACTCCATTCTGCATGCACTGAGCCTGGATGGGGGTGTATGGAGGTACGTAGACTGCCGTGTATGACGTGTGGAGCCTTACTCCATTCTGCATGCACTGAGCCTGGATGGGGGTGTATGGAGGTACGTAGACTGCCGTGTATGATGTGTGGAGCCTTACTCCATTCTGCATGCACAGAGCCTGGATGGGGGTGTATGGAGGTACGTAGACTGCCGTGTATGATGTGTGGAGCCTTACTCCATTCTGCATGCACAGAGCCTGGATGGGGGTGTATGGAGGTACGTAGACTGCCGTGTATGACGTGTGGAGCCTTACTCCATTCTGCATGCACTGAGCCTGGATGGGGGTGTATGGAGGTACGTAGACTGCCGTGTATGACGTGTGGAGCCTTACTCCATTCTGCATGCACAGAGCCTAGATGGGGGTGTATGGAGGTACGTAGACTGCCGTGTATGACATGTGGAGCCTTACTCCATTCTGCATGCACTGAGCCTGGATGGGGGTGTATGGAGGTACGTAGACTGCCGTGTATGACGTGTGGAGCCTTACTCAATTCTGCATGCACAGAGCCTGAATGGGGGTGTATGGAGGTACGTAGACTGCCGTGTATGACGTGTGGAGCCTTACTCCATTCTGCATGCACTGAGCCTGGATGGGGGTGTATGGAGGTACGTAGACTGCCGTGTATGACGTGTGGAGCCTTACTCCATTCTGCATGCACAAAGCCTGGATGGGGGTGTATGGAGGTACGTAGACTGCCGTGTATGACGTGTGGAGCCTTACTCCATTCTGCATGCACTGAGCCTGGATGGGGGTGTATGAAGGTACGTAGACTGCCGTGTATGACGTGTGGAGCCTTACTCCATTCTGCATGCACTGAGCCTAGATGGGGGTGTATGGAGGTACGTAGACTGCCGTGTATGATGTGTGGAGCCTTACTCCATTCTGCATGCACAGAGCCTGAATGGGGGGTGTATGGAGGTACGTAGACTGCCGTGTATGATGTGTGGAGCCTTACTCCATTCTGCATGCACTGAGCCTAGATGGGGGTGTATGGAGGTACGTAGACTGCCGTGTATGATGTGTGGAGCCTTACTCCATTCTGCATGCACAGAGCCTGGATGGGGGTGTATGGAGGTACGTAGACTGCCGTGTATGATGTGTGGAGCCTTACTCCATTCTGCATGCACTGAGCCTGGATGGGGGTGTATGGAGGTACGTAGACTGCCGTGTATGACGTGTGGAGCCTTACTCCATTCTGCATGCACAGAGCCTGGATGGGGGTGTATGGAGGTACGTAGACTGCCGTGTATGACGTGTGGAGCCTTACTCCATTCTGCATGCACTGAGCCTGGATGGGGGTGTATGGAGGTACGTAGACTGCCGTGTATGATGTGTGGAGCCTTACTCCATTCTGCATGCACAGAGCCTAGATGGGGGTGTATGGAGGTACGTAGACTGCCATGTATGATGTGTGGAGCCTTACTCCATTCTGCATGCACAGAGCCTGGATGGGGGTGTATGGAGGTACGTAGACTGCCGTGTATGATGTGTGGAGCCTTACTCCATTCTGCATGCACTGAGCCTGGATGGGGGTGTATGGAGGTACGTAGACTGCCGTGTATGACGTGTGGAGCCTTACTCCATTCTGCATGCACTGAGCCTGGATGGGGGTGTATGGAGGTACGTAGACTGCCGTGTATAACGTGTGGAGCCTTACTCCATTCTGCATGCACAGAGCCTAGATGGGGGTGTATGGAGGTACGTAGACTGCCGTGTATGATGTGTGGAGCCTTACTCCATTCTGCATGCACTGAGCCTGGATGGGGGTGTATGGAGGTACGTAGACTGCCGTGTATGACGTGTGGAGCCTTACTCCATTCTGCATGCACTGAGCCTGGATGGGGGTGTATGGAGGTACGTAGACTGCCGTGTATGACGTGTGGAGCCTTACTCCATTCTGCATGCACAGAGCCTAGATGGGGGTGTATGGAGGTACGTAGACTGCCGTGTATGACGTGTGGAGCCTTACTCCATTCTGCATGCACAGAGCCTAGATGGGGGTGTATGGAGGTACGTAGACTGCCGTGTATGACGTGTGGAGCCTTACTCCATTCTCCATGCACAGAGCCTGGATGGGGGTGTATGGAGGTACGTAGACTGCCGTGTATGATGTGTGGAGCCTTACTCCATTCTGCATGCACTGAGCCTGGATGGGGGTGTATGGAGGTACGTAGACTGCCGTGTATGACGTGTGGAGCCTTACTCCATTCTGCATGCACTGAGCCTGGATGGGGGTGTATGGAGGTACGTAGACTGCCATGTATGATGTGTGGAGCCTTACTCCATTCTGCATGCACTGAGCCTGGATGGGGGTGTATGGAGGTACGTAGACTGCCGTGTATGACGTGTGGAGCCTTACTCCATTCTGCATGCACTGAGCCTGGATGGGGGTGTATGAAGGTACGTAGACTGCCGTGTATGATGTGTGGAGCCTTACTCCATTCTGCATGCACAGAGCCTAGGATGGGGGTGTATGGAGGTACGTAGACTGCCGTGTATGACGTGTGGAGCCTTACTCCATTCTGCATGCACAGAGCCTGGATGGGGGTGTATGGAGGTACGTAGACTGCCGTGTATGATGTGTGGAGCCTTACTCCATTCTGCATGCACTGAGCCTGGATGGGGGTGTATGGAGGTACGTAGACTGCCGTGTATGACGTGTGGAGCCTTACTCCATTCTGCATGCACAGAGCCTAGATGGGGGTGTATGGAGGTACGTAGACTGCCGTGTATGACGTGTGGAGCCTTACTCCATTCTGCATGCACAGAGCCTGGATGGGGGTGTATGGAGGTACGTAGACTGCCGTGTATGACGTGTGGAGCCTTACTCCATTCTGCATGCACAGAGCCTGGATGGGGGTGTATGGAGGTACGTAGACTGCCGTGTATGACATGTGGAGCCTTACTCCAGTCTCCATGCACTGAGCCTGGATGGGGGTGTATGGAGGTACGTAGACTGCCGTGTATGACGTGTGGAGCCTTACTCCATTCTGCATGCACAGAGCCTGGATGGGGGTGTATGGAGGTACGTAGACTGCCGTGTATGACGTGTGGAGCCTTACTCCATTCTGCATGCACTTTATCACCCGGGGAGGGGGCTCTGCATCTAATGAGTCTCCGCCAGAGCTTTACCATTACGTTAATCCTCCATGTAATGCTGTAAGTTCCTCTTGTGGAGCGTCCATAAGACGTATGACCACCCGGGGGCAGCGTCTGAGCAGTGTTAATCATCCCCCGATTAAGTGTTTGGTCACATTAATGGGAAGAGCAATTTTCAGCCATAATTAATATTATTACTCCGACCAAGTTACAGGACGCCGAGTCTGAAGTGCTGACCATTAATTCCCGTCCTGGTGGTCAGGCCACTTGTAGGTCAGCTAATGAGCTCCTCGTGTCACTAATGTAAACAGAGCGCGCTCCAAGTCATAAGACGCCCTCCATACATCCCGCGCTCGCCATCCGCCGCGTTATGACAGGAATTTATTAACACAATTAACATATATTTTCCCCGATTGATTTCCCTTCCGAAATGCTCCCACGCTATTGAGTTCCCAGAAATGCGCTGGTTAATTGAATGCAGAATTATAGACGGTATCTGGACAAAAAAAATTATTGATGAGGGCGCACAACGATGGCGGAAACAGATATGTGGGAGGCAGTGCGGTACGCCTCAGTAAATGTAATGAGCGCAGAAGGTCGAGGCGGTAAATGCTAAATGACAGATGAAAGGAAATGCCGGGAAACTGCTAAGGTAGATAATCTGAGCGAGGAGCCGTGCATGCAGAAGAGCAGATAGGTCGCATTACCGCCAGATAAGACCGGATGAAAACGTATTTATCATATCCAGGAGCTGCACTATCTACACTGCGGGAGGGAAAAGCCTCTCCAGTGACTACGATAAAGGAATCTGCTCAAATCCCCACAAATCTGGGTTAGAAATACTCAGTGTGAACTTGTGGAGAGGCCTTCACCACCACCGAGCTGGAGACACGTGGGCGTAGAGAGTAACGGGTGCCTAGCCAATGTGTCCTCTATGCTGATAGTTGTAGTAATATTCAGAAGGTACCCGGTAATGGTGTCATATACTGGCCAGCTGTAGACCTGCTGACCACAACCTCTGGTGGTACAATGTAGTCGTGTCAGGAAGAAAATCACCAAACATTCTTTTATACCAGAAGCAAAATTTATCTGATCTAGATCGAAGGTAGGTTGTAACATCCATCTCGTAGAACTTACAGTGGGGAAAAAAAGTATTTAGTCAGCCACCAATTGTGCAAGTTCTCCCACTTATAAAGATGAGGCCGGCCTGTAATTGTCATCATAGGTAGACCTCAACTATGAGAGACAAAATGAGAAAACTAATCCAGAAAATCACATTGTCTGATTTTTAAAGAATTTAGTTGCAAATTCTGGTGGAAAATAAGTATTTGGTCACCTACAAACAAGCAAGATTTCTGTCTCTCCCAGCCCTGTAACTTCTTCTTTAAGAGGCTCCTCTGTCCTCCACTCATTACCTGTAGTAATGGCTCCTGTGTGACATTGTTATCAGTATAAAAGACTCCTGTCCACAACCTCAGTCACACTCCAAACTCCACTATGGTGAAGACCAAAGAGCTGTGGAAGGACCAGAAACAAAATGGTAGCCCTGCACCAGGCTGGGAAGACTGAATCTGCAATAGGCAAGCAGCTTGGTGTGAAGAAATCAACTGTGGGAGCAATAATTAGAAAATGGAAGACATACAAGACCACTGATAATCTCCCTCCATCAGGGGCTCCACGCAAGATCTCACCCCGTGGGGTAAAAATGATCACAAGAACGGTGAGCAAAAATCCCAGAACCCCACGGGGGGACCTAGTGAGTGACCTGCAGAAAGCTGGGACTAACGTAACAAAGGCTACCGTCAGTAACACACTACGCCGCCAGGGACTCAGATCCTGCAGTGCCAGACGTGTCCCCCTGCTTAAGCCAGTACATATCCGGGCCCGTCTGAAGTTTGCTAGAGAGCATTTGGATGTTCCAGAAGAGTATTGGGAGAATGTCATATGGTCAGATGAAACCAAAGTAGAACTGTTTGGTAGAAACACAACTCGTGGTGTTTGGAGGAGAGTGAATGCTGAGTTGTATCCAGAGAACACCATACCTACTGTGAAGCATGGGGGGGCAACATCATGTATGGGGCTGTTTCTCTGCAAAGGGACCAGGACGACTGATCCGTGTACATGAAAGAATGAATGGGGCCATGTATGGTGAGATTGTGAGTGCAAACCTCCTTCCATCAGCAAGGGCATTGAAGATGAAACGTGGCTGGGTCTTTCAGCATGACAATGATCCCAAGCACACAGCCAGGGCAACGAAGGAGCGGCTTCGTAAGAAGCATTTCAAGGTCCTGGAGTGGCCTAGCCAGTCTCCAGATCTCAGCCCCATAGAAAACCTTTGGAGGGAGATGAAAGTCCGTGTTGCCCAGCGACAGCCCCAAAACATCCCTGCTCTAGAGGAGATCTGCATGGAGGAATGGGCCAACATACCAGCAACAGTGTGTGCCAACCTTGTGAAGACTTACAGAAAACGTTTCACCTCTGTCATTGCCAACAAAGGAGATAGAACAAAGTATTGAGATGAACTTTTGTTATTGGCCAAATACTTATTTTCCACCATAATTTGCAACTAAATTCTTTAAAAATCAGACAATGTGATTTTCTGGATTAGTTTTCTCATTTTGTCTCTCATAGTTGAGGTCTACCTATGATGACAATTACAGGCCGGCCTCATCTTTATAAGTGGGAGAACTTGCACAATTGGTGGCTGACTAAATACTTTTTTTCCCCACTGTACATGAGCCATCAGGGATCACTCCTGGTCCACAGGTAACGCTCCTCAACGCTCTCACAGACTAGGCCTCTGGTTTCTTGTAACATCTCCCCAATGCCCTGTTCCCTTCTGCCTCTATTTCCCTACTTCATTGGACAGACCAAAGCTTTTCACTATGAAACTTGACCTGCCTAGTGGGCAGGTATTGGTGATATAACCTAAGAGACTTCCATAGAGTCACATCTCTGTAATCCATCCAAGTCTTTACCTTCTGGCCAAGATGAGAAATACAGTGGAACACCAAGGAGATTGTGTCATGTTGGGGAGTCTACAGATGTGTCCTTCCTTACATTTCCAAGACGTGTGATGAAAGATGACCAGCTTTTAGAAAATACACGATTCCACGAGGTGTCTCTCTAATATGTATCTATTTGTGGCCACCCATTGGTTGTGTTGTTTGTTGCAGCCTGTGATATTGTATTAAATTGGTTTCACAAGTCCTTCACCAGCTTGGAGCTAAGGTAAGAGTGGACACATCTGTATCATCACTTTGTATATATATATATATATATATATATATATATATATACATTCATCCAGTCCATAGAAGGAGGCCTCCACCTGGAGCTGGTTCACACCACCAAACCCCTTCATCCTGGTAAGCATGGGATGTTCATTCACCAATCCCATCCCATTATTCCTAACATTTGTGATGCCCGTGGAGTGGGGTGACCATCCATGGAGTAAATAAGTGTCCTCCTAACCATGAACTCAACAGGCCCTCCATGTATGGAGCTAAGTGCCCATGTGTTGTTCTCTGCTCCTTGGTAGCCATCTTCTTGGTTCTGGTTGCCCCTCTGTGTGTCGTGCCACCCTTCCTCCACATATTGACATCTTTTTGTTCTTTTTGGTTTGCCATTTAATAATGACCTTTCTCCTTTTTCTGTTGTTTCAGTTAAAGGATCGAGAAAGTTAAGTCTGCCAACAGATCTTAAGACTGATCTTGGTACGGTAGGCGAAAGCCAACAGTTTTTAAAGCTTCCTCACTCTCATTTGGCAAACCAACCAGTCTCATGAGATCTCAAGGTCTTCCTTCCAATGCTTGGCTTGGCCGAGGCTTCTCTCCCTATCCATGCAGTCCTCCTGTTGGCAGCATCTTCAGCATTTCCGCTTGTCTATAACCCTCATTTTCTTGTGCCCACATTCTGTAAACCATTTCCGAGCAGACACACATTGGGAGAAACCAGTCCGATGGCCACATGCTCATCACCATCTCAGTAAACGCTCTTCACCGACTAACCCCGTAACCCCACAAGATGTCATATGTGAGAATTTATAGTGGTGCTATATATCTATACAGTGTATACAGGATCAACTGCACTATCAATGTCTGACCTTGTTTCATTCTGCTTGTTCTGGAAAGATCCACCAGTAATGGCGGGTAGAGTCCGAATAGTTACTATGGGAATCATGGTCTGCCTACCACTCTACATCATAGTCTAAGTCACATCCAGCCTTAACCAGGGTATTGTAACAGTACCTGGAGGATTCTGCTGGGTCCTTAGTCTAATCACATGACAGTCTTTGTACAGATCCTGTGAGTGCAGAATAGTGAGTGCAGCTCTGGAGTATAATACAGGATGTAACTCAGGATCAGTACAGGATAAGTAATGTAATGTATGTACACAGTGACTGTACCAGCAGAATAGTGAGTGCAGCTCTGGAGTATAATACAGGATAAGTAATGTAATGTATGTACACAGTGACTGCACCAGCAGAATAGTGAGTGCAGCTCTGGAGTATAATACAGGATATAACTCAGGATCAGTACAGGATAAGTAATGTAATGTATGTACACAGTGACTGTACCAGCAGAATAGTGAGTGCAGCTCTGGAGTATAATACAGGATAAGTAATGTAATGTATGTACACAGTGACTGTACCAGCAGAATAGTGAGCACAGTTCTGGAGTATAATACAGGATGTAACTCAGGATCAGTACAGGATAAGTAATGTAATGTATGTACACAGTGACTGCACCAGCAGAATAGTGAGCGCAGCTCTGGAGTATAATACAGGATGTAACTCAGGATCAGTACAGGATAAGTAATGTAATGTATGTACACAGTGACTGCACCAGCAGAATAGTGAGTGCAGCTCTGGGGTATAATACAGGATGTAACTCAGGATCAGTACAGGATAAGTAATGTAATGTATGTACACAGTGACTGTACCAGCAGAATAGTGAGCGCAGCTCTGGAGTATAATACAGGATGTAACTCAGGATCAGTGCAGGATAAGTAATGTAATGTATGTACACAGTGACTGCACCAGCAGAATAGTGAGTGCAGCTCTGGAGTACAATACAGGATGTAACTCAGGATCAGTGCAGGATAAGTAATGTAATGTATGTACACAGTGACTGCACCAGCAGAATAGTGAGTGGAGCGCAGCTCTGGGTTATTTTTTTTTTTTTTTTTTTTTTTTTTTTAAAATTTTTTTCACCAGCAGAATTGTGTTTGAAGTCTGGGTATAATACAGGATGTAACTCAGGATCAGTACAGGATAAGTAATGTAATGTATGTACACAGTGACTGCACCAGCAGAATAGTGAGCGCAGCTCTGGGGTATAATACAGGATGTAACTCAGGATCAGTACAGGATAAATAATGTAATGTATGTACACAGTGACTGTACCAGCAGAATAGTGAGCGCAGCTCTGGAGTATAATACAGGATAAGTAATGTAATGTATGTACACAGTGACTGCACCAGCAGAATAGTGAGTGCAGCTCTGGAGTATAATACAGGATCTATCTCTGGATCAGTACAGGATAAGTAATGTAATGTATTTACACAGTGACTGTACCAGCAGAATAGTGAGCGCAGCTCTGGGGTATAATACAGGATGTAACTCAGGATCAGTACAGGATAAGTAATGTAATGTATGTACACAGTGACTGCACCAGCAGAATAGTGAGCGCAGCTCTGGGGTATAATACAGGATGTAACTCAGGATCAGTACAGGATAAATAATGTAATGTATGTACACAGTGACTGTACCAGCAGAATAGTGAGCGCAGCTCTGGAGTATAATACAGGATAAGTAATGTAATGTATGTACACAGTGACTGCACCAGCAGAATAGTGAGGGCGGCCTTGGGGTATAATACAGGATCTATCTCAGGATCAGTACAGGATAAGTAATGTAATGTATTTACACAGTGACTGTACCAGCAGAATAGTGAGCGCAGCTCTGGGGTATAATACAGGATGTAACTCAGGATCAGTACAGGATAAGTAATGTAATGTATGTACACAGTGACTGTACCAGCAGAATAGTGAGCGCAGCTCTGGAGTATAATACAGGATGTAACTCAGGATCAGTGCAGGATAAGTAATGTAATGTATGTACACAGTGACTGCACCAGCAGAATAGTGAGTGCAGCTCTGGAGTACAATACAGGATGTAACTCAGGATCAGTGCAGGATAAGTAATGTAATGTATGTACACAGTGACTGCACCAGCAGAATAGTGAGTGCAGCTCTGGAGTATAATATAGAATAAGTAATGTAATGTATGTACACAGTGACTGCACCAGCGATAGTGAGTGGAGCTCTGGGTTAATACAGGATGTAACTCAGGATCAGTACAGGATAAGTAATGTAATGTATGTACACAGTGACTGCACCAGCAGAATAGTGAGCGCAGCTCTGGAGTATAATACAGGATGTAACTTAGGATCAGTACAGGATAAGTAATGTAATGTATGTACACAGTGACTGTACCAGCAGAATAATGAGTGCAGCTCTGGAGTATAATACAGGATATAACTCAGGATCAGTACAGGATAAGTAATGTAATGTATGTACACAGTGACTGCACCAGCAGAATAGTGAGTGCAGCTCTGGGGTATAATACAGGATGTAACTCAGGATCAGTACAGGATTAGTAATGTAATGTATGTACACAGTGACTGTACCAGCAGAATAGTGAGCGCAGCTCTGGAGCATAATACAGGATGTAACTCAGGATCAGTACAGGATAAGTAATGTAATGTACTTATGTACACAGTGACTGCACCAGCAGAATAGTGAGTGCAGCTCTGGAGTATAATACAGGATGGCAATTACCAATTGATGAGAATCACCGGGATCTATGCTGGTTTGCATCTCCCTGTTTACATAGGACAATGCAGATGGGAAAGGAACAAGCGCTGCCATGATCATCCCTCTCCCAGTCAGCTGCGCTGAGTACACCGGGTGATCTGCAGCTGATAATCGCCATCTGTTTTCCTGCTACCGACCAATGTGCAGTGATCAGATATAGTCTGGGTTCTCTGCCATGGCTGCTGCATGTGGGAATAGTTGCACAAATACGCAGGTTGTCCTTCTGCCTTTCATGGGGTATTGTCCATTTGCGTCAGCCGCAGTGTTAGGACAGTGTAAGACAGGGCAGTCTTTGAGAACAAGTCCCCCAGGCAATGCCCATTCCTGATATTTGCCCTATCAGGCCGGGTAATAGAGAGGTAATCTGTTAGTCTGACCCTGCTTATGGAAATTAGTTCTGTGTATGAACAGTAACATACTAAGAGGGGAACAGATGCCATAAATGGCTGCTGTCATGTCAGCAATAAACTACTCTTAGTTCACTGCTAAAATCCGTCTTGAGAGAGGGAGACTCAGACACACAGAGATGCTGCTGCAGCTCCTAGTAAGTGTTCTGCTGCCCCCCCACTCCCGGACTCACAGTTGCTCTGCTCTGTACTGCTGTGTGAGGGGAGCAGGATCTCTCCTCTGTGTGCAGTGTATGGCGGACACCATAGCAATATAGTCTCCAGACACCGGCTCAGAATTACAGATAGAGCCTCGTACTGGGCAGATCCCTGGTGGACACCGCTGGCACTAAGGCTCTGTGTTCTGGTGGTCCATGGTAGGATAAATGACGCATTTCTTGTGTTTTATGTACAGTACAGACCAAAAGTTTGGACACACCTTCTCATTCCAAGAGTTTTCTGTATTTTCATGACTATATAAATTGTAGATTCACACTGAAGGCATCAAAACTATGAATTATCACATGTGGAATTATATACTTAACAAAAAAGTGTGAAACAACTGAAAATATGTCTTATATTCTAGGTTCTTCAAAGTAGCCACCTTTTGCTTTGATTACTGCTTTGCACACTCTTGGCATTCTCTTGATGAGCTTCAAGAGGTAGTCACCTGAAATGGTCTTCCAACAGTCTTGAAGGAGTTCCCAGAGATGCTTAGCACTTGTTGGCCCTTTTGCCTTCACTCTGCGGTCCAGCTCACCCCAAACCATCTGGATTGGGTTCAGGTCTGGTGACTGTGGAGGCCAGGTCATCTGGCGTAGCACCCCATCACTCTCCTTCTTGGTCAAATAGCCCTTACACAGTCTGGAGGTGTTTGGGGTCATTGTCCTGTTGAAAAATAAATCATGGTCCAACTAAATGCAAACCAGATGGAATAGCATGCCGCTGCAAGATGCTGTGGTAACCATGCTGGTTCAGAATAAATCCCCAACAGTGTCACCAGCAAAGCCCCCCCACACCATCACACCTCCTCCTCCATGCGTCACGGTGGGAACCAGGCATGTACAGTCCATTCCTTCACCTTTTCTGCGTCGCACAAAGACACGGTGGTTGGAACCAAAGATCTCAAATTTGGTTTCATCAGACCAAAGCCCAGATTTCCACAGGTCTAATGTCCATTCCTTGTGTTCTTCTTGTGCTTGTTGCCTGTCCTTAGCAGTGGTTTCCTAGCAGCTATTTTACCATGAAGGCCTGCTGCACACAGTCTCCTCTTAACAGTTGTTGTAGAGATGTGTCTGCTGCTAGAACTCTGTGTGGCATTGACCTGGTCTCTAATCTGAGCTGCTGTTAACCTGCGATTTCTGAGGCTGGTGACTCGGATGAACTTATCCTCCGCAGCAGAGGTGACTCTTGGTCTTCCTTTCCTGGGGCGGTCCTCATGTGAGCCAGTTTCTTTGTAGCGCTTGATGGTTTTGGCCACTGCACTTGGGGACACTTTCAAAGTTTTCCCAATTTTTCGGACTGACTGACCTTCATTTCTTAAAGTAATGATGGCCACTCGTTTTTCTTTACTTAGCTGCTTTTTTCTTGCCATAATACAAATTCTAACACTCCATTCAGTAGGACTATCATCTGTGTATCCACCTGACTTCTAAACAACACAACTGATGGTCCCAACCCCATTTATAAGGCAAGAAATCCCACTTATTAAACCTGACAGGGCACACCTGTGAAGTAAAACCCATTTCAGGTGACTACCTCTTGAAGCTCATCAAGAGAATGCCAAGAGTGTGCAAAGCAGTAATCAAAGCAAAAGGTGGCTACTTTGAAGAACCTAGAATATAAGACATATTTTCAGTTGTTTCACACTTTTTTGTTAAGTATATAATTCCACATGTGGTAATTCATAGTTTTGATGCCTTCAGTGTGAATCTACAATTTTTATAGTCATGAAAATACAGAAAACTCTTGGAATGAGAAGGTGTGTCCAAACTTTTGGTCTGTACTGTATGATCACCAACGTGTGTGAGGGAGTATGAGCGAGAGTGACCACCAGTGGAAGCATGAGAGAGAGTGACCACCAGAGGGAGTATGAGCGAGAGTGACCACCATGGGAGTATGAGCGAGAGTGACCACTAGAGGGAGTATGAGTGAGAGTGACCACCAGAGGAAGTATGAGCGAGAGTGACCACCAGTGGAAGTATGAGAGAGATTGACCACCAGAGGGAGTATGAACGAGAGTAACCACCAGAGGAAGTATGAGCGAGAGTGACCACCAGAGGGAGTATGAACGAGAGTGACCACCAGAGGGAGTATGAGCGAGAGTGACCACCAGGGGGAGTATGAGCGAGAGTGACCACCAGAGGGAGTATGAGCGAGAGTGACCACCAGAGGGAGTATGAGCGAGAGTGACCACCAGAGGGAGTATGAGCGAGAGTGACCACCAGGGGGAGTATGAGCGAGAGTGACCACCAGAGGGAGTATGAGCGAGAGTGACCACCAGAGGGAGTATGAGCGAGAGTGACCACCAGAGGGAGTATGAGAGAGAGTGACCACCAGAGGGAGTATGAGCGAGAGTAACCACCAGAGGGAGTATGAGCGAGAGTGACCACCAGAGGAAGTATGAGTGAGAGTGACCACCAGTGGAAGTATGAGAGAGAGTGACCACCAGAGGGAGTATGAGAGAGAGTGACCACCAGAGGAAGTATGAGCGAGAGTGACCACCAGGGGGAGTATGAGCGAGAGTGACCACCAGAGGGAGTATGAGAGAGAGTGACCACCAGAGGGAGTATGAGCGAGAGTGACCACCAGAGGGAGTATGAGCGAGAGTGACCACCAGAGGGAGTATGAGCGAGAGTAACCACCAGAGGGAGTATGAGCGAGAGTGACCACCAGGGGGAGTATGAGCGAGAGTGACCACCAGAGGGAGTAAGAGAGAGAGTGACCACCAGAGGGAGTATGAGCGAGAGTGACCACCAGAGGAAGTATGAGCGAGAGTGACCACCAGAGGGAGTATGAGCGAGAGTGACCACCAGAGGGAGTATGAGCGAGAGTGACCACCAGGGGGAGTATGAGCGAGAGTGACCACCAGAGGAAGTATGAGCGAGAGTGACCACCAGAGGGAGTATGAGCGAGAGTGACCACCAGAGGGAGTATGAGCGAGAGTGACCACCAGGGGGAGTATGAGCGAGAGTGACCACCAGAGGGAGTATGAGCGAGAGTGACCACCAGGGGGAGTATGAGCGAGAGTGACCACCAGAGGGAGTATGAGCGAGAGTAACCACCAGAGGGAGTATGAGCGAGAGTGACCACCAGAGGGAGTATGAGCGAGAGTGACCACCAGAGGGAGTATGAGCGAGAGTGACCACCAGAGGGAGTATGAGAGAGAGTGACCACCAGAGGGAGTATGAGCGAGAGTGACCACCAGAGGGAGTATGAGCGAGAGTGACCACCAGAGGGAGTATGAGCGAGAGTGACCACCAGGGGGAGTATGAGCGAGAGTGACCACCAGAGGAAGTATGAGCGAGAGTGACCACCAGAGGGAGTATGAGCGAGAGTGACCACCAGAGGGAGTATGAGCGAGAGTGACCACCAGGGGGAGTATGAGCGAGAGTGACCACCAGAGGGAGTATGAGCGAGAGTGACCACCAGAGGGAGTATGAGCGAGAGTGACCACCAGAGGGAGTATGAGAGAGAGTGACCACCAGAGGGAGTAGTGAGCGAGAGGGTAACCACCAGAGGGAGTATGAGCGAGAGTGACCACCAGAGGAAGTATGAGCGAGAGTGACCACCAGTGGAAGTATGAGAGAGAGTGACCACCAGAGGGAGTATGAGAGAGAGTGACCACCAGAGGGAGTATGAGCGAGAGTGACCACCAGGGGGAGTATGAGCGAGAGTGACCACCAGAGGGATGAGCGAGAGTGACCACCAGAGGGAGTATGAGCGAGAGTGACCACCAGAGGGAGTATGAGCGAGAGTGACCACCAGAGGGAGTATGAGCGAGAGTGACCACCAGAGGGAGTATGAGCGAGAGTAACCACCAGAGGGAGTATGAGCGAGAGTGACCACCAGGGGGAGTATGAGCGAGAGTGACCACCAGGGGGAGTAAGAGAGAGAGTGACCACCAGAGGGAGTATGAGCGAGAGTGACCACCAGAGGAAGTATGAGCGAGAGTGACCAGCAGAGGGAGTATGAGCGAGAGTGACCACCAGAGGGAGTATGAGCGAGAGTGACCACCAGGGGGAGTATGAGCGAGAGTGACCACCAGAGGAAGTATGAGCGAGAGTGACCACCAGAGGGAGTATGAGCGAGAGTGACCACCAGAGGGAGTATGAGCAAGAGTGACCACCAGGGGGAGTATGAGCGAGAGTGACCACCAGAGGAAGTATGAGCGAGAGTGACCACCAGGGGGAGTATGAGCGAGAGTGACCACCAGAGGGAGTATGAGCGAGAGTAACCACCAGAGGGAGTATGAGAGAGAGTGACCACCAGAGGGAGTATGAGCGAGAGTGACCACCAGAGGGAGTATGAGAGAGAGTGACCACCAGAGGGAGTATGAGCGAGAGTGACCACCAGTGGAAGTATGAGAGAGAGTGACCACCAGAGGGAGTATGAGAGAGAGTGACCACCAGAGGGAGTATGAGCGAGAGTGACCACCAGAGGGAGTATGAGCGAGAGTGACCACCAGAGGGAGTATGAGCGAGAATGACCACCAGAGGGAGTATGAGAGAGAGTGACCACCAGAGGGAGTATGAGCGAGAGTGACCACCAGAGGGAGTATGAGCGAGAGTGACCACCAGAGGGAGTATGAGCGAGAGTGACCACCAGAGGGAGTATGAGCGAGAGTGACCACCAGAGGGAGTATGAGCGAGAGTGACCACCAGAGGGAGTATGAGCGAGAGTGACCACCAGAGGGAGTATGAGCGAGAGTGACCACCAGGGGGAGTATGAGCGAGAGTGACCACCAGGGGGAGTATGAGCGAGAGTGACCACCAGAGGAAGTATGAGCGAGAGTGACCACCAGGGGGAGTATGAGCGAGAGTGACCACCAGAGGGAGTATGAGCGAGAGTGACCACCAGAGGGAGTATGAGCGAGAGTGACCACCAGAGGGAGTATGAGCGAGAGTGACCACCAGAGGGAGTATGAGAGAGAGTGACCACCAGAGGGAGTATGAGAGAGAGTGACCACCAGTGGGAGTATGAGCGAGAGTGACCACCAGAGGGAGTATGAGCGAGAGTGACCACCAGAGGGAGTATGAGAGAGAGTGACCACCAGAGGGAGTATGAGAGAGAGTGACCACCAGAGGGAGTATGAGCGAGAGTGACCACCAGGGGGAGTATGAGCGAGAGTGACCACCAGAGGGAGTATGAGAGAGAGTGACCACCAGAGGGAGTATGAGCGAGAGTGACCACCAGGGGGAGTATGAGCGAGAGTGACCACCAGAGGGAGTATGAGAGAGAGTGACCACCAGAGGGAGTATGAGCGAGAGTGACCACCAGGGGGAGTATGAGCGAGAGTGACCACCAGAGGGAGTATGAGAGAGAGTGACCACCAGGGGGAGTATGAGCGAGAGTGACCACCAGGGGGAGTATGAGCGAGAGTGACCACCAGGGGGGAGTATGAGCGAGAGTGACCACCAGAGGGAGTATGAGCGAGAGTGACCACCAGAGGGAGTATGAGCGAGGAGTGACCACCAGGGGGAGTATGAGCGAGAGTGACCACCAGAGGGAGTATGAGCGAGAGTGACCACCAGAGGGAGTATGAGCGAGAGTGACCACCAGAGGGAGTATGAGCGAGAGTGACCACCAGAGGGAGTATGAGAGAGAGTGACCACCAGAGGGAGTATGAGCGAGAGTGACCACCAGAGGGAGTATGAGCGAGAGTAACCACCAGAGGGAGTATGAGCGAGAGTGACCACCAGAGGGAGTATGAGAGAGAGTGACCACCAGAGGGAGTATGAGAGAGAGTGACCACCAGAGGGAGTATGAGCGAGAGTGACCACCAGGGGGAGTATGAGCGAGAGTGACCACCAGAGGGAGTATGAGAGAGAGTGACCACCAGAGGGAGTATGAGCGAGAGTGACCACCAGAGGGAGTATGAGCGAGAGTGACCACCAGAGGGAGTATGAGAGAGAGTGACCACCAGAGGGAGTATGAGCGAGAGTGACCACCAGGGGGAGTATGAGCGAGAGTGACCACCAGAGGGAGTATGAGAGAGAGTGACCACCAGAGGGAGTATGAGCGAGAGTGACCACCAGGGGGAGTATGAGCAAGAGTGACCACCAGGGGGGAGTATGAGCGAGAGTGACCACCAGAGGAAGTATGAGAGAGAGTGACCACCAGAGGGAGTATGAGCGAGAGTGACCACCAGAGGGAGTATGAGCGAGAGTGACCACCAGAGGAAGTATGAGCGAGAGTGACCACCAGAGGGAGTATGAGCGAGAGTGACCACCAGGGGGAGTATGAGCGAGAGTGACCACCAGAGGGAGTATGAGAGAGAGTGACCACCAGGGGGAGTATGAGAGAGAGTGACCACCAGAGGGAGTATGAGAGAGAGTGACCACCAGAGGGAGTATGGAGAGAGAGTGACCACCAGAGGGAGTATGAGAGAGAGTGACCACCAGAGGGAGTATGAGCGAGAGTGACCACCAGAGGAAGTATGAGCGAGAGTGACCACCAGAGGGAGTATGAGAGAGAGTGACCACCAGAGGAAGTATGAGCGAGAGTGACCACCAGAGGGAGTATGAGCGAGAGTGACCACCAGAGGGAGTATGAGCGAGAGTGACCACCAGAGGGAGTATGAGCGAGAGTGACCACCAGAGGGAGTATGAGCAAGAGTGACCACCAGGGGGAGTATGAGCGAGAGTGACCACCAGGGGAAGTATGAGCGAGAGTGACCACCAGGGGGAGTATGAGAGAGAGTGACCACCAGAGGGGAGTATGAGCGAGAGTGACCACCAGAGGGAGTATGAGCGTGAGTGACCACCAGAGGAAGTATGAGCGAGAGTGACCACCAGAGGGAGTATGAGCGAGAGTGACCACCAGGGGGAGTATGAGCGAGAGTGACCACCAGAGGGAGTATGAGAGAGAGTGACCACCAGGGGGAGTATGAGAGAGAGTGACCACCAGAGGGAGTATGAGAGAGAGTGACCACCAGAGGAAGTATGAGCGAGAGTGACCACCAGAGGGAGTATGAGCAAGAGTGACCACCAGGGGGAGTATGAGCGAGAGTGACCACCAGAGGAAGTATGAGCGAGAGTGACCACCAGGGGGAGTATGAGAGAGAGTAATCACCAGAGGAAGTATGAGCGAGAGTGACCACCAGAGGGAGTATGAGCGTGAGTGACCACCAGAGGGAGTATGAGCGAGAGTAACCACCAGAGGGAGTATGAGCGAGAGTGACCACCAGAGGGAGTATGAGCAAGAGTGACCACCAGGGGGAGTATGAGCGAGAGTGACCACCAGAGGAAGTATGAGCGAGAGTGACCACCAGGGGGAGTATGAGAGAGAGTAATCACCAGAGGAAGTATGAGCGAGAGTGACCACCAGAGGGAGTATGAGCGTGAGTGACCACCAGAGGGAGTATGACACTAGTTACATGGTAACTACTGTCAGTGATAACTGCAGTGAATGTAACTCTCAGGCCGGGCAGATTTATTACTACTCTCATACTGTAGAGTTAGACTGTGCTAAATGTCTGAGAATGTTGCAGGCTAGACAGGTCAGACAGTCTCCTCCTACTACAGCTCATGGCCGCCGCACGTCACTGCAATGCTTTGTGGTAATAACCCTGGTGCACTATCACAGTGCCCACCATGTATATCACATACAGCAGTTTATGGCCCTGTCACTTGTTTCCATGTCTTGTGCCGCCAGCTCGTATCTTGTACTCAGGACATGTGCCGCAGCCATTATATACAGGCTCACAGCGGCTGTGGCTGTCTATCCCGTAAAATATCACCCGTTCCATGAAACCCCGAACTACAGTCACTTCTGGGACAAGAAATATGGAGGAGATGTCACCCGAGTGTCCTAGAGAGTGACTGTGCCAGCTGTGCAGGGTCCTGGGGCAGTACGAGGTGTGGGCACAGGAGGTGTCACCGGGGCCCCCGGTCACTAAGCTGCGGGTGCCCTGATAGCTACAAACCTGTGACGCCCGAGCCTCTCTTCATGCATTTTGTGACATCTCAGACCAGTAGGGGGCGTAGGCGCTAGGGCTCTATCTGTCTGGTATTGAACTCTAGCTCTGCCCTATGACACAGCTCACTGATGGCTTCATCTGTCTTGTAGATCATGTGAACGGTCACTGTACCAGTCCCACGTCACAGTCCTGCGGCTCAGGGAAGAGACTCTCCAGTGCTGATGGCACCAAGTCCAACAGGAGGGGCCCGGGCAGACCGCCATTTAGAAAAGCCCAGTCCGCAGCGTGTATGGAGATCTCCCTGCCCGTCACTACTGAAGGTGAGTGTGCATGGCTGCCCCAGTAAGCCTCCATACAGAGGTGGCCTGTGCCCAGACCGCAGGGTCACCAGCCACATCTGTACTGTCCCTCTCCATGGCAATGGCTCCTGGGGTCTAGTGGTGTCTACACGTAGCTGGCATGACCCCCGTGTTACCGGTGCCTAGAGATAGATGGCATGACCCGCGTGGTGGATACACAGTAGTGGCATGATCCCCATCACCATGTACACAGTCTCTTCTATGTAGGGCTGTGTGCACACTGGTATTCACTGTGCAGCAATGGTTGTCACCGCTGCTACATCCTATTTACAGGGGCATGGACTTGTCTGTAGAGCATACCCAGGACATCCAGCTGGCTGCACTACTACATCCAGGGTCTCCTCAGGCCTGATGGTTGTCCTTCCCTGCCTCTGGATTAGGATGTAGCTACGGACAGTGTGTACATAGCCCTAAGACAGACAGATCCAGAACCTGGGCGAGGTGTATAGGGATTAGCACACACTTCAGTCCCATTACTTCTAGTTGTTGCTGATATATGTATATAGGTTCAGTTTCCGTCTAATACTCCAGTCACAGCCAAAGCTGCATTCATAATTCTATTTCATGGCTTATACTCCTGTCACTGCCAAAGCTGTCATTGCTTCACAACCGTGAGCCCAGCCAGCCGCAGCAGCACTCCTAATTCTTAGTCCGATCATAGTCAGAGCGTAACCCCAGGCCTAGCCAACATCTGACTGTGAGACCAGCCCCGTCACCAGTGTCCGATCCTGACCCCCCCAACATCAACATCATATCATACACTGTACTCCAGTAACACCCAGAGCTGCATTCATAATTCATGGAGACTTTAGTGAGGGCCCATGATCATTACTACCCTGGGGCCCCGGCTGCCAGGTTCTGTGCTGGCTGTGACTAGAACTTATTATCCCATAGTGTATTGTGTACTGTAGTAGTAGTAGTGACCCTTAGCCCCCTGTGTGCCCCCCCCCCCTGGTGCCCCCATCCCCTGTAGTGACCCCCACCATCCCCCTGTAGTGACCCCCACCATCCCCCTGTAGTGACCCCCACCATCCCCCCCCACCATCCCCCTGTAGTGACCCCACCATCCCCCTGTAGTGACCCCACCATCCCCCTGTAGTGACCCCCACCATCCCCCCTGTAGTGACCCCACCATCCCCCTGTAGTGACCCCCACCATCCCCCTGTAGTGACCCCCACCACCCCCTGTAGTCCCCCATCCCCCTGTAGTGCCCCCACCACCCCCCGTAGTGACCCCCACCACCCCCTGAGTGCCCCCACCACCCCCTGTAGTGTCCCCCACCCCCCTGTAGTGCCCCACCATCCCCTGTAGTGTCCCCCACCATCCCCCTGTAGTGACCCCACCATCCCCCTGTAGTGTCCCCCACCATCCCCCTGTAGTGACCCCCACCATCCCCCTGTAGTGTCCCCCACCTCCCCCTGTGTGTCCCCCCATCCCCTGTAGTGTCCCCACCTCCCCCTGTAGTGACCCCCACCATCCCCCTGTAGTGACCCCCACCATCCCCCTGTAGTGTCCCCCACCATCCCCCTGTAGTGTCCCCCACCATCCCCCTGTAGTGACCCCCACCATCCCCCTGTAGTGACCCCCACCATCCCCCTGTAGTGACCCCCACCATCCCCCTGTAGTGTCCCCCACCATCCCCCGGCCCCCACCATCCCCCTGTAGTGTCCCCCACCATCCCCCTGTAGTGCCCCCACCACCCCCCCCCCACCATCCCCCTGTAGTGCCCCCACCATCCCCCTGTGTGCCCCCCTCCCCTTAGTGTCCCCCACCATCCCCCTGTAGTGACCCCCACCATCCCCCTGTAGTGACCCCCACCATCCCCCCCCCACCATCCCCCTGTAGTGTCCCCCACCATCCCCCTGTAGTGACCCCCACCATCCCCCTGTAGTGTCCCCCACCATCCCCCTGTAGTGTCCCCACCATCCCCCTGTAGTGTCCCCACCATCCCCCTGTAGTGACCCCACCATCCCCCCCACCATCCCCCTGTAGTGTCCCCCACCATCCCCCTGTAGTGACCCCCACCATCCCCCTGTAGTGTCCCCCACCATCCCCCCTGTGTGTAGTGTCCCCACCATCCCCCTGTAGTGTCCCCCACCATCCCCCTGTAGTGTCCCCCACCATCCCCCTGTAGTGTCCCCCACCATCCCCCTGTAGTGTCCCCCCCACCATCCCCCTGTAGTGTCCCCCACCATCCCCCTGTAGTGTCCCCCACCATCCCCCTGTGGTCCCCCACCATCCCCCTGTAGTGTCCCCCACCATCCCCCTGTAGTGTCCCCCACCATCCCCCTGTAGTGTCCCCACACCATCCCCCTGTAGTGTCCCCCACCATCCCCCTGTAGTGTCCCCCACCATCCCCCTGTAGTGTCCCCCACCATCCCCCTGTAGTGTCCCCACACCATCCCCCTGTAGTGTCCCCACCATCCCCCTGTAGTGACCCCCACCATCCCCCCCCCCTCCTGTAGTGTCCCCCACCTCCCCCTGTAGTGTCCCCACCATCCCCCTGTGTGTCCCCACATCCTGTTGCCCCACCTCCCTGTGTCCCCCCCCCCCCCGTGTTCCCATTGTTCCCCACCATCCCCCTGTAGTGCCCCCCCATCCCCCTGTGTGCCCCCACCACCCCCTGTTCCCCCCATCCCCCTGTAGTGACCCCCACCATCCCCCTGTAGTGTCCCCCACCATCCCCCTGTAGTGTCCCCCACCATCCCCCTTTAGTGCCCCCACCATCCCCCTGTAGTGTCCCCCACCATCCCCCTGTAGTGTCCCCACCATCCCCCTGTAGTGTCCCCCACCATCCCCCTGTAGTGTCCCCACCATCCCCCTGTAGTGTCCCCACCATCCCCCTGTAGTGTCCCCACCATCCCCCTGTAGTGTCCCCACCATCCCCCTGTAGTGTCCCCACCATCCCCCTGTAGTGTCCCCACCATCCCCCTGTGTGTCCCCCCTCCCCTGGTCCCCCCATCCCCTGTGTGTCCCCCACCTCCCCCTGTGTGTCCCCCCTTCCCCACCATCCCCCTGTAGTGTCCCCCACCATCCCCCTGTAGTGTCCCCACCACCTCCCCCTGTAGTGTCCCCCACCATCCCCCTGTAGTGTCCCCCACCATCCCCCTGTAGTGTCCCCCACCATCCCCCTGTAGTGACCCCCACCATCCCCCTGTAGTGTCCCCCACCATCCCCCTGTAGTGTCCCCCACCATCCCCCTGTAGTGTCCCCCACCATCCCCCTGTAGTGTCCCCCACCATCCCCCTGTAGTGTCCCCCACCATCCCCCTGTAGTGTCCCCCACCATCCCCCTGTAGTGCCCGTGTGCCCCCACCATCCCCCTCTGTAGTGTCCCCCACCATCCCCCTGTAGTGTCCCCCACCATCCCCCTGTAGTGTCCCCCACCATCCCCCTGTAGTGTCCCCACCATCCCCCTGTAGTGTCCCCCACCATCCCCCTGTAGTGTCCCCCACCATCCCCCTGTAGTGTCCCCACCATCCCCCTGTAGTGTCCCCCCCACCCCCCACCATCCCCCTGTAGTGTCCCCCACCATCCCCCTGTAGTGTCCCCACCATCCCCCTGTAGTGTCCCCACCATCCCCCTGTAGTCCCCCCTCCCCCTGTGTGACCCCCACCATCCCCTGTAGTGTCCCCCACCATCCCCCCACCCCCTGTAGTGTCCCCCACCATCCCCCTGTAGTGTCCCCCACCATCCCCCTGTAGTGTCCCCCACCATCCCCCTGTAGTGACCCCCACCATCCCCCCCCCCTCCCCCGTAGTGTCCCCCACCATCCCCCTGTAGTGTCCCCCACCATCCCCCTGTAGTGTCCCCCACCATCCCCCTGTAGTGTCCCCACCATCCCCCTGTAGTGTCCCCCACCATCCCCCTGTAGTGTCCCCACCATCCCCCCCCCCATCCCCCTGTAGTGTCCCCCCCCGGCCCCCCCCCTGGTGTCCCCCCACCCCCCTGTAGTGTCCCCCACCATCCCCCTGTAGTGTCCCCCACCATCCCCCTGTAGTGTCCCCACCATCCCCCTGTAGTGTCCCCACCCCGTCCCCCCTCCTGTGCCCCCCATCCCCCTGTAGTGTCCCCACCATCCCCCTGTAGTGTCCCCACCATCCCCCTGTGTGTCCCCACATCGCCCCCACCATCCCCCTGTAGTGTCCCCACCATCCCCCTGTAGTGTCCCCCACCATCCCCCTGTAGTGTCCCCACCATCCCCCTGTAGTGTCCCCCACCATCCCCCTGTAGTGTCCCCCACCATCCCCCTGTAGTGTCCCCCACCATCCCCCTGTAGTGTCCCCCACCATCCCCCTGTAGTGTCCCCCACCATCCCCCTGTAGTGTCCCCCACCATCCCCCACCATCCCCCTGTAGTGTCCCCCACCATCCCCCTGTAGTGTCCCCACCATCCCCCTGTAGTGTCCCCCACCATCCCCCCCCTCCCCCTGTAGTGTCCCCCACCATCCCCCTGTAGTGTCCCCCACCCCACCATCCCCCTGTAGTGTCCCCCACCATCCCCCTGTAGTGTCCCCCACCATCCCCCTGTAGTGTCCCCACCATCCCCCTGTAGTGACCCCCACCATCCCCCTGTAGTGACCCCCACCATCCCCCTGTGTGTCCCCACCATCCCCGCCCCCCTCCCCTGTGTGTTCCCCCACCTCCCCCTGTAGTGTCCCCCACCTCCCCCGGTGCCCCTCCCCCTGTGTGTCCCCCCATCCCCCTGTAGTGTCCCCCACCATCCCCCTGTAGTGTCCCCCACCATCCCCCTGTAGTGTCCCCCCACCGTTAGTCCCCACCATCCCCCTGTAGTGACCCCCACCATCCCCCTGTAGTGACCCCACCATCCCCCTGTAGTGTCCCCCACCATCCCCCTGTAGTGTCCCCCACCATCCCCCCCACCATCCCCCTGTAGTGTCCCCCACCATCCCCCTGTAGTGTCCCCCACCATCCCCTGTAGTGTCCCCCACCATCCCCCTGTAGTGTCCCCCACCATCCCCCTGTCCCCCACCATCCCCTGTAGTGTCCCCCACCATCCCCCTGTAGTGTCCCCCACCATCCCCCTGAGTCCCCCACCATCCCCCTGTAGTGTCCCCCACCATCCCCCTGTAGTGTCCCCCACCATCCCCCTGTAGTGTCCCCCACCATCCCCCTGTAGTGTCCCCCACCATCCCCCTGTAGTGTCCCCCACCATCCCCCTGTAGTGTCCCCCACCATCCCCCTGTAGTGTCCCCCACCATCCCCCTGTAGTGTCCCCCACCATCCCCCTGTAGTGTCCCCCACCATCCCCCTGTGTGTCCCCCACCATCCCCCTGTAGTGTCCCCCACCACCCCTGTGTGTCCCCACCATCCCCCCCCCCCTGTAGTGTCCCCCACCACCCCCTGTAGTGTCCCCCACCATCCCCCTGTAGTGTCCCCACCATCCCCCTGTAGTGTCCCCCACCACTCCCCGGTGTCCCCCCCCCCCCCCCAGTGCCCCCACCATCCCCCTGTCCCCCAGTGCCCCCCACCCCCCCTGTAGTGTCCCCCACCATCCCCCTGTAGTGTCCCCCACCATCCCCCTGTAGTGTCCCCCACCATCCCCCTGTAGTGTCCCCCACCATCCCCCTGTAGTGTCCCCCACCATCCCCCTGTAGTGTCCCCCACCATCCCCCTGTAGTGTCCCCCACCATCCCCCTGTAGTGTCCCCCACCATCCCCCTGTAGTGTCCCCACCATCCCCTGTAGTGTCCCCCACCATCCCCTGAGTGTCCCCCACCATCCCCCTGTAGTGTCCCCACCATCCCCGGTGTCCCCCACCATCCCCTGAGTGCCCCCCACCACCCCTGTAGTGTCCCCCACCATCCCCTGTAGTGTCCCCCACCATCCCCCTGTAGTGTCCCCCACCATCCCCCCTGTAGTGTCCCCACCATCCCCCTGTAGTGTCCCCACCATCCCCCTGTAGTGTCCCCCACCATCCCCCTGTAGTGTCCCCACCATCCCCCTGTAGTGACCTCCAGTCCTCCTCATCTGATGGTAAATGGTCAGGTTCTCTGCTCGTGTCTTGTACTGGTCACCCCCTTCTGCAGGCCGCTTCTCCTCATGTCCTCTGGGCTGTATCCAGACGGCCGGCACTAACCGGATTAGATGACTGAGAAGTTTCATCTAATCTACAAGCGCGGCCTCTAAATCCCATTAATCTACCCCAGTCACAGGGCCGTGTGCTGCCTCCACCCCATAATAATGGCCCACTCCAGTATTTTACAGGGAGACGTCAATCTCTATAGACAGGGATGTTTCCATTCACTGACAGCAAGCAGTGATCCTTAAAGAGAGCAGAATTATCTTTATATGGGGGTGAGAGGTCACATAGATCATCCAGCAGCACGGTCCAGATGGGTGCCAGGGGTGATGGCGGGGCGGACAGTGACCCTGCAGTGACCACTAATATCCATGTACTACTGAGACCGGAAATGTCCTGCCGAGGAATGACCACTACGCGGCCCCCCGCAGCATGGACACCACATGGGATGGACCACATTTCACTTGCTGTGCCCAAACTATGCCCAGCACAGGTCAAATGTGGGTTCCTAATCTTTGCTGCCATGGAGTCCCCCCAGGAGATCCATATAAAAGACCCTCCGGCGCGGTTTATAAATGTGAGAAATATCAAACATGTCCCCAGAGTACAGGAAGTGTTGTCATGTGGACACGTCACCTCAGCGGCTGCTTTCACATTTTATAAACACTGAGGGAGTTTTTATCTGGATCTTCTCTGAGGTCTCCTTCATAGTCTACTTATCTGCATGGTGGATGGTGAAATAATCCAGGAAGGACGGAGAACGATGGGGTGGGCAGAGGAGGGGGCACGGCCGGAAGCAATAGAAGGTGTAATACAGACAGGACATGTCGGACATAGATGCAGGACAGAAGTTATAGCACAGATATTGTAGGTTGGTGGATGTGGGACAGGGAGGTAGATGCAGGACTGTAATTGTAGGGCTGTAGTTGTTAGGCGGTGTTGTAGTGCTGTAGTTGCTAGGCATTAATCGAGGACACTTAAGATAGTAGTGTAGGGGTAGCTATAGAGTGGTAGTTGAAGCACTGTAGTTGTAGGACTGTAGTCGTAGCACAGTAGTTGTTGGACTAGTTGTAGGACTGTAGTTGTAGTACGGTATTTGTAGGATGTTATTGGAGGACAGAAGATGTAGTACTGTAGTTGTAGCACAGCAGTTGTACGACGGTATTCATGGGTGTAGGACTATAGGTGTAGCTCAGTACTTATAGGTAGGTATAGCACTGTTGTGGTAGCACAGTAGTTGTAGGACTAGTTGTAGGTAGTAGCTGTAGGACTGTACTTGTAGCACAGATGTTATGGGGCAAATAGATGCAGAACTGTAGTTGTAGGACAGTTGTAAGACTAAGGTTGTAGGATGACAGTTGTAGAACAGAAGGATTAGATCAGTTGTATCACAGCGGTTGTAAACTCTGTTGTTAGGTCAGTAGTTGTACGGCTGTAGTAGTTGTAGTTGTTTTAGCAGTTATTTGTAGTTATAGCACAGTAGTTGGACTAGTTGTAGGACTGTGGTTGTAGTACGGTATTTGTAAGGTGGTGTTGGAGGACAGAAGGTGTCAGATTGTAGTTGTATCACTGTAGTTGTAGGTTGGTATTATAGGAGAGTAGATGTAGTACTGTAGTTGTGTCACAGTAGTTGTGGGTTGGTATTACGGGACAGTAAATGTAGTACTGTAGTCGTAGGACAGTTGTAAGACTATAATTGTAGCATAGTTGTCAAAGCACAATGATTGTAGGATGACAGTTGTAGAACCGAAGGATAAATCAGTTGTAGCACAGCGGTTGTGAACTGTTGTTAGGTCAGTAGTTGTACGGCTGTAGTAGTTGAACAGTTGTAGGACAATAGTTGGTTGCGGACAGCAGTTGTAGTTGTTTTAGCAGTTTGTAGTTTTAGTACAGTTGTACAACAGTGGTTGTAGGTCTATAGTCTTAGTACAGCTGTTGTAGGTCTGTAGTCTTAGTGCAGTAGTTGAGGGATTAAGGTTGTAGGACATTATTTAAGGATGGTAGATCGAACAATAGTTATAGGGCAGTAGTTTTAGAAAATTGAATGTAGCACATTAGTTGTAGGACAGGAGCTGTAGGATGGTAGTTATAGGATGGTAGTGGGAGGACTGTACTTGAAGGGGGTGTTCACACTACCATTGGATGTCTGTTCTGATAGGGTCCATTAAAAAAAGAAAAACAGATGGCTATCATAATGGACGTTAACGGACACAATAATGGACATGTGATCGATTTGGTGAAAACAGACAATAACAGACAACAGATCATATCCCATCGACATCAGATTAACAGCTTTATGATGGTCCTGTTAGTGTCCATTGTTAACATTTTGCAACGGATGAGAACAACAGACACTACTAATGGTAGTGTGAACACCCCCTAAGGATGGTAGTCATAGGGTTGTACACTAGATGTAGGCCAGTATTTTTAGGATGGTAGAACAATAGTTATAGAACAGTAGTTGAAAGACGGTTGTAGTGTGATGGTAGTTGTAGGATGGTTGTAGTTTGATGGTAGTTGTAGGACATTAGTTGTAGTTTGATGGTAGTTGTAGGACAGTTGTAGTTTGATGGTAGGTGTAGGACGGTTGTAGTTTGATGGTAGTTGTAGGACAGTAGTTGTAGTTTCGTGGTAGTTGTAGGATGGTAGTTGTAGGATGGTTGTAGTTTGATGGTAGTTGTAGGGTGGTTGTAGTTTGATGGTAGTTGTAGGACAGTAGTTGTAGTTTGATGGTAGTTGTAGGATGGTAGTTGTAGGATGGTAGATGTAGGATGGTTGTAGTTTGATAGTTGTAGGACGGTTGTAGTTTGATGGTAGTTGTAGGACAGTAGTTGTAGCTTGATGATAGTTGTAGGACAGTAGTTGTAGTTTGATGGTAGTTATAGGACAGTTGTAGCTTGATGGTAGTTGGGGGAACAGTTGTAGTTTGATGGTAGTTGGACGGTTGTAGGACAGTAGTTGTAGTTTTAAGGTAGTTGTAGTTTGGTGGTAGTTGTAGGATAGTTGTAGTTTGATGGTAGTTGTAGGACAGTTGTAGTTTGATGGTACTTGTAGGACAGTTTTAGTTTGATGGTAGTTGTAGGACGGTTGTAGTTTGATGGTAGTTGTAGGACAGTAGTTGTAGCTTGATGATAGTTGTAGGACAGTAGTTGTAGTTTGATGGTAGTTATAGGACAGTTGTAGCTTGATGGTAGTTGGGGGAACAGTTGTAGTTTGATGGTAGTTGGACGGTTGTAGGACAGTAGTTGTAGTTTTAAGGTAGTTGTAGTTTGGTGGTAGTTGTAGGATAGTTGTAGTTTGATGGTAGTTGTAGGACAGTTGTAGTTTGATGGTACTTGTAGGACAGTTTTAGTTTGATGGTAGTTGTAGGACAGTTGTAGTTTGATGGTAGTTGTAGGATGGTTGTAGGACAGTAGTTGTAGTTTGGTAGTTGTAGGACAGTATTTGTAGTCTGATGGTAGTTGTAGGACAGTTGTAGTTTGATGGTAGTTGTAGGACAGTAGTTGTGGTTTGATGGTAGTTGTAGGACAGTAGTTGTAGTCTGATGGTAGTTGTAGGACGGTTGTAGTTTTATGGTAGTTGTAGGACAGTAGTTGTAGTTTGATGGTAGTTGCAGGACGGTAGTTGTAGTTTGATGGTAGTTGCAGGACGGTTGTAGTCTGATGGTAGTTGTAGGACAGTAGTTGTAGTTTGATGGTAGTTGCAGGACGGTTGTAGTCTGATGGTAGTTGTAGGACAGTAGTTGTAGTTTGATGGTAGTTGCAGGACGGTTGTAGTCTGATGGTAGTTGTAGGACAGTAGTTGTAGTTTGATGGTAGTTGCAGGACGGTTGTAGTCTGATGGTAGTTGTAGGACAGTAGTTGTAGTTTGATGGTAGTTGCAGGACGGTTGTAGTCTGATGGTAGTTGTAGGACAGTAGTTGTAGTCCGATGGTAGTTGTAGGACAGTAGTTGTAGTCCGATGGTAGTTGTAGGACAGTCGTTGTAGTCTGATGGTAGTTGTAGGACAGTAGTTGTAGTCCGATGGTAGTTGTAGGACAGTAGTTGTAGTCTGATGGTAGTTGTAGGACAGTAGTTGTAGTCCAATGGTAGTTGTAGGACAGTAGTTGTAGTCTGATGGCAGTTGTAGGTAAGATGTCTGTGTTTGTGAAGGATTTGACAGGAGGATCCTGCTATACTTCTGGCTGTAGGACAGTCTGTGGAGGTTTGGAGTGTGTTGTTCAGGTGGGCTCAGTTGTACTGGAGTTGTAAGGTTATTCGGCCGTTGTAGTGAGGAGGATTCGATGGTCAGAGGTTGGTGGACATGTCTTGTAGGAATATTTTGCTGTCTATGTAGGACATTTGGGTGGATGGAGTAGTTGTCGAAGAGATGATGGGAGTTGAATCGTTGGTGTAAAGTGGGAGATGGGGATATACTTGGTGCTTTGTTTTTGCCTGTGTCATATATTCGTTGCTTCAATTGTCGCTGTCCTCTTGCACCACACGGCTCCTGTAGCAGTAGGTTACATATCCAGACGGGCAATGCTCCAGCAGTTACACGGAGTCAGTACATACTCCAATGACGAATACCACTATTCATCAAACTCGTGGGCAGAGAAAGGTAAGACCCGTGTGTAGCACTGTGCGTCCTGTGCGCTGTCCTAGTCATGTCTGTGTAGTAGTGTAGTACATGTATTGTACGTACCAGGCCAAGGATGTGCTATAAGGTATAATGCTGCCATATCACTGTGGGATCGATCTACACAGTTGTCTATAAGTGTTAGGTCCAAACCTGGACATTTGGGTAGGATCGTGGTGGATGACCTCAACTTGTCGCTCCTCATTCCCATATACACATCATGGAGAAATAGGGGATTATCCAGTGGGGTCCTCCCTACAAATAGCTGGTGGCCCCCAATGTCTTCTTCTCCTTTAGGGTGCTTTGTATGGCCGATGACTAACAGCGCCCCATATCTCAGCTCCCTGGGTGAGGTTAGTATGCAGGGTGATCTGACATCATAGGCAGATACTTCTTGTAGGTCATGTGATAGGGTTCTCGATGTCTCCAGGTTATTCCACTAACACTCTGGTTCTCCCTCTACCTATAGAAAGTCGGGAGAGCTCGTTCAGCCGCTCGCGCAGTTCTAGCGTGTCCAGCATTGATAAGGAGTCTAAAGAGGCCATCACTGCTTTGTACTTCATGGAGACCTTTGCCCGGAAGAATGACCCAGCTCCTTCACCGTGTCTGTGGGTGGGCACCAGTCCGGGCATGGTGCTGATCATATCCCTGAACGTACCTCCCACTGAAGAACAGAGGCAGAGCGAGCCGGTGCAGGTGTCACCCAGCGGTAAGTGAGCCACATGGAGCGCCCCACCATGGGTGCCATCTTAGGCCCATATGTTACCTATGACCTGTATCTGCAGGCACCGTGCTGACCATGAAGGGCGCAGTGCTGGCCTTCTCCTGCCTGGATTGTATGGGCTCCCTAATTCACCCCTCGTATGAAGTCTGGAGGGACCTGAACAGCGGAGAAGAGAACGAGAAGACGAGGAAAAGGAAACTGGTGACCTTCTCTCCGTCCTCCTCGCAGGACATGGGAGATCACCAGTACGCCGTCGTCTGCTCAGAGAAGCAAGCCAAAGTGTTCTCGCTGCCGTCCCAGACCTGTCTGTATGTACACAACATCACCGAGACCTCCTTCCTGCTTCGGGCGGACGTGGTCACCATGTGCAATACCGTCCTGCTGGCGTGCTTCTGTGCCAACGGCCATATCATGACCATAAGGTAAGCGATGGTGGAGCAGACGGGGGCCGCAGTGCTCCTCCAGTCAGCCGGCTCTTCTCATGCTCTATAATGCGATGGGTTGTCGTTGCAGTCTCCCCAGCCTGCGGCCACTGCTCGATATCAACTACCTGCCACTTACAGACATGAGAATAGCGCGGACGTTCTGCTTCACCAACCACGGCCAGGCGCTGTACTTATGTTCTCCGAGCGAGATCCAGAGGATCACATACAGTCAGGAGATGTGTGAGAACCTGCAGGTAAGTACGCCCTGATCTACTCAGGATATCTGCCAGTGTGACCCAATGAGGCCCACAACAGAAGGGGCGTCAGATGTGCCCGCGGTCACTTATCTGATCTTATTTGATTCTGAAAATAAACTAATTTGGGGGAGGGGCTATGGTCTAGAGGAGGGGCTATGGTACGGGGGGAGGGACTACAATCTGGGGGTTGGTCTATGACCTTGGAGAGGGGCTACAGTCTGGGGGAGGAGCTACAATCTGGGGGTAGGACTATGACCTTGGAGAGGGGCTACAGTCTGGGGGAGGAGCTACCAGCCGTGTCCAGTTTATAGCAGGATACATTTGTAGGGGTCTCTCGTAGCCTGGGGTCTCATCTCTCTTCTGCCCCTCTCGCTCAGGATATGCTCGGAGACCTCTTCTCGCTGGTGGAGACTCCGGAGGCCCAGAACAGAGGCTTCCTGAAAGGACTATTCGGGGGAAGTGGCCAGACTCTGGACCGAGAGGAGCTGTGTACGTATCGCCATGAGACAGGGCCCCCATCATAGCGCCAGCCAGAGGGCCAAATATAATAACTGGAGCAGCCAAGGGGGCCCAATGTAATCCTGGTGCCAGCTCAGGGGCTGACTATAGTCAGAAATGTCCCATTTTTAGGTTTAAAAAAATATTTTATTACTCGGGATTCCTGCGCTCACGGCTCCCTCCTGCCCCCTGCTGGTTCAGTGGTGATGAGTTGTTGAAGTCATTTGATGTAGTAAAGAACTACACGTTCTGAGTTCAATGACTTAGCAGAGTGGACAGCCAGCAGAATTGTGAATGCAGCTCTAGCTGTGACTGGAGTCATTGGTACATGAGACTCCTCCATCCTCCGTGTACTAATGGAATCCTCTTGTGTCTGTCTCAGTTGGCCAAGCGACGGCAGGAATAGGCTCCAAGTACCTTGCGGAACATATCCCGGGGCAAAGGAGCGTGGAAGGGGTTAAAGGAGCCGCCACCGGAGTGGCCGCAGATCTGAGCAGAGTCCGCCAAGCTCTGGATGAGAGAGGACAAAGGCTGGGCGAGCTGGAAGATAAGACGGAGCGCATGATGACAAGTGCCGAAGCTTTCTCTAAACATGCACATGAGGTAAGGACCGAGCTCAGGCAGGGCCTCAGGGGCATCCACCACCTCCTGTCTCATCGCAGGCCACTATGCTTTACACTACTGCACTGCTCCATTAGGGCACTACCATGATTAACTACATAAGGGAGAGGTTACTCTCCTGTCCCTCCCCCTGCTTTACACTGCAGCTCGGCTTGTTTGATTGGCTGCTGTGTATAAGCACAAGCTCAGCAGGAGGTCGGTGCATGGAGAGATGGTGTCCATTATCAACATATTAAGCTACAGGTATTGTGTGTGGTATTACAGCTCAGCCCTACAAGCCGCAATACCAGATACAACCCAGTGGTACTTGGGGGCGCTGTTTCCTGTGCAGCAGACGTGTAGCCGTTCAGCTCTGCTACATGAGTGGCTCAGGTGATACCTACAGGATACTCCTGTCTGACCCGGACTCTGTTCTGTCTCTTCACAGCTGATGTTGAAATACAGGGACAAGAAGTGGTACCAGTTCTAGAGCCGGCGCCGTCAGCCGATCCGGGACAGTCAATCGATGGTTAAACTCCAGCATTCTCCAGCAACACAGCGTGCAGCACTCTGGTGGTGGGGGGACCACTGAACGGACACAAGGGACTGCACCGATAGCGACACCCCTCCCTCTCCTGCCGCGTTGCGGACATGGGGGGGGCTCTCTACAAAGACTTCTCTTCCTAGATTCTCCAGAGGGCATGACTAATAGTTTTTTTTTAAAGTGTTTTCTGAAAACAAAAAAAACACAAAAACATCAATGTCCTGTAAAATCTCGGCTGTAATTCCCCGCACTCCTGGTGACGACTCTGCGCAGAACACGTACAATCCGAAATTGCATGACAAGAGACGCATGCCGTGGATCCTAAAGGGGTTATATCATAGAGCAGCAGGAAGGAGGAGGACGTTACCCGGGGCGTAGAGGGCGGAGTCTTTTCACGTGCGCGCCTCGTTCTCGCTGTTTATTTTAGAGCTTTGTCTTCGCTGCACTTAGAATCGCCATGTTCCCCCGGACGAGGACGACACGAGCGCGGATCAGCGGCAGCAGCGCACAGAGCTGTACAGATGTATAAAGAGAGAATTATCTTCCGTGACGCTGGGCTGCACTATCCTGTACCCAACCACTTCTTATGTAAATGAATGGGGGCCCCTGGGGGCCAATGTTTGGTGTGAGTGGCTGCGGCGGACAGGCGGTAGGTGGCGCTCGCCCCCAGTTCTTTCTATAGAGTAGTTCTACAACTGGAAAGCAAAATGTTATGTGTTTGAATTAAAGTGTAATTTGACATCCCGATCCCGGCGGCTGCCGTGTGCCTCATTGTACTCATGTCACGCAGATAACACAGACAGGGGCAGCTCATGGATGTAGGAGTCATGTGTGTGTGTGATGTCTGCAGCTCTGCCTCCCAGGTAAGTCGTGTCCTCCCAGGTAAGCGTGTCCTCAAAGGTAAGTCATGTCCACAGTGGCTGAAGCAAAGAAAACTCACTCCATGCATCTCATGTCTTCACTCTGTGTGCTCAGGAATATAATGGTGAAGCAGGAAGACTTCAGTTTCCTGCTCCACCATTCAGGCATCTGATAATGATGTCTGCAGCTCCGTGCAGACCTGACACATCTCCAGAAAAAGAGGAGAGCAGCAGAGAGTGCCGTGGGAACAGGGGTTGGTAAATATCACTGTTTTTTATATTATAAAAATTATTGCATTATACTATGTGTGAGAAGGCTATCAGGGAGCATTATAAAGTGTGTGGGAATCACTGGGGAGCATTATACAGTGTGTGGGGTTCACTGGGGAGCATTATACTGTGTGTGGGAGTCACTGGGGAGTATTATACTGTGTGGAGGCTTCAGGGAGAATTATACTGTGTGTGAGGAGGCTACCAGGGGGCATTATACTGTGTGTGGAAGTCACTGGGGAGCATTATACAGTGTGTAGGAGTCACTGGGGAGCATTATACAGTGTGTAGGAGTCACAGGGGGGGCATTATACAGTGTGGGGTGGGGGTTCACTGGGGAGCATTATACAGTGTGTGGGGGTTCACTGGGGAGCATTATATAGTGTGTGGGAGTCACTGGGGAGCATTATACAGTGTGCTGGGTTCACTGGGGAGCATTATACTGTGTGTGGGAGTCACTGGAGAGTATTATACTGTGTGGAGGCTTCATGGAGCATTATACTGTGTGTGGGGCCATTATAATGCTCTCCAAAGTGTGTGGAATCCACTGGGGAGCATTATACAGTGTGTGGGTGTCACTAGGAAGCGTTATAAAGTGAGCTGGAGTCACTGGGGAGGATAGACTGATGTAGCTTTGAGGGTGAATTCACATGGTGCAGTTTTGGGGGAGGTTTTCTGATTTTACATGTTTCACTTGTAATTTCAAGCATTGTGCTAAAAACACCTGTAAACTGCAGCATTTTGTCTCTTGGTATAAATTAGTAACACTGCTGCGAGTGAACACTGCCCAACCCCGTGTTCTCAGTAATGGCGGCCATGGGGCTCGCAGCACCTCGTCCTAACGCTACCAGGATGGCGACTTCAGCAGGAGCAGTCACATATGGCGGGGCGGTGTGAGATCTGCGGCGCTCTCTGCTGTCAGCCATGAGGCTCATTATGTGTCTATTATAACCCTCATCAGGCGCCCCTGCCAGTGCCGCACAAGACGCATCCCAGTAATGATAGTGACAGGAAGAAGCGTCCGGGGCTGAGACGCTGCCGGTGCTCATGACATTACTCACAGCACATCTAATAGAGGATGACGGGGAGGAAGACGCAGAGCATCGCACCCCCGGCACCGGGCAGACTATTTATAGGCAGATTATTAATATCACCGTCCTGGCACTGTCATTACTGGATGTGACAGGAGGAGCCGCAGGAGGAGAGATAATGAGGGGAGGACAGAAGGGGCTGAGAGCAGGTACAAACATCTCTCCTGAAATACTCTGTGCTGCTGGGGACCCTGCTCCTCCCACTATGTAACTCTCACCCTGTGACCTCCTCTATAAGATCAGCACACTCCTCTCCTGAAATACTCTGTGCTGCTGGGGACCCTGCTCCTCCCACATGTAACTCTCACCCTGTGACCTCCTCTATAAGATCAGCACACTCCTCTCCTGAAATACTCTGTGCTGCTGGGGACCCTGTACCAACCACTAGTAACTCTCACCCTGTGACCTCCCTTGTCAGCTTCCTCTCCTGTCTCTGTGCTGCTGGGGCCTGCTCCTCCCACTATGTAACTCTCACCCTGTGACCTCCTCTATAAGATCAGCACACTCCTCTCCTGAATACTCTGTGCTGCTGGGGACCTGCTCCTCCCACATGTAACTCTCACCCTGTGACCTCCTCTATAAGATCAGCACACTCCTCTCCTGAATACTCTGTGCTGCTGGGGGCCCTGCTCCTCCCACTATGTAACTCTCACCCTGTGCCTCCCCTATAAGATCAGCACACTCCTCTCCTGAAATACTCTGTACTGCTGGGGACCCTGCTCCTCCCACTATGTAACTCTCACCCTGTGACCTCCTCTATAAGTCAGCACACTCCTCTCCTGATTTTTTTTTTTTGTTGGGGGCCCCGCTCCTCTTCTTTGTTACTCTCCCCCTGTGACCTCCTCTATAAGATCAGCCACTCCTCTCCTGAATACTCTGTACTGCTGGGGACCCTGCTCCTCCCACTATGTAACTCTCACCCTGTGACCTCCCTATAAGATCAGCACACTCCTCTCCTGAAATACTCTGTGCTGCTGGGACCCTGCTCCTCCCACTATGTAACTCTCACCCTGTGACCTCCTCTATAAGATCAGCACACTCCTCTCCTGAAATACTCTGTGCTGCTGGGGACCTGCTCCTCCACTATGTAACTCTCACCCTGTGACCTCCTCTATAAGATCAGCACACTCCTCTCCTGAAATACTCTGTGCTGCTGGGGACCTGCTCCTCCCACTATGTAACTCTTACCCTGTGACCTCCTCTATAAGATCAGCACACTCCTCTCCTGAAATACTCTGTGCTGCTGGGGACCCTGCTCCTCCCACTATGTAACTCTCACCCTGTGACCTCCCCTATAAGATCAGCACACTCCTCTCCTGAAATACTCTGTGCTGCTGGGGACCTGCTCCTCCCACTATGTAACTCTTATCCTGTGACCTCCCCTATAAGATCAGCACACTCCTCTCCTGAAATACTCTGTACTGCTGGGGACCCTGCTCCTCCCACTATGTAACTCTCACCCTGTGACCTCCCTATAAGATCAGCACACTCCTCTCCTGAAATACTCTGTACTGCTGGGGACCCTGCTCCTCCCACTATGTAACTCTCACCCTGTGACCTCCTCTATAAGATCAGCACACTCCTCTCCTGAAATACTCTGTGCTGCTGGGGACCTGCTCCTCCCACTATGTAACTCTCACCCTGTGACCTCCTCTATAAGATCAGCACACTCCTCTCCTGAAATACTCTGTACTGCTGACGCCTCCCCCCCCACTGCTGCTGGGGCCTCCCACTATGTAACTCTCACCCTGTGACCGCCTCTATAAGATCAGCACACTCCTCTCCTGAAATACTCTGTGCTGCTGGGGACCTGCTCCTCCCACTATGTAACTCTCACCCTGTGACCTCCTCTATAAGATCCGCACACTCCTCTCCTGAAATACTCTGTGCTGCTGGGGACCCCGCTCCTCCCACTATGTAACTCTCACCCTGTGACCTCCCTATAAGATCAGCACACTCCTCTCCTGAAATACTCTGTGCTGCTGGGGACCCTGCTCCTCCACTATGTAACTCTCACCCTGTGACCTCCCCCACCCCCCTCATAAGATCAGCACACTCCTCTCCTGAAATACTCTGTACTGCTGGGGACCCTGCTCCTCCCACTATGTAACTCTCACCCTGTGACCTCCCTATAAGATCAGCACACTCCTCTCCTGAAATACTCTGTGCTGCTGGGGACCCTGCTCCTCCCACTATGTAACTCTCACCCTGTGACCTCCCTATAAGATCAGCACACTCCTCTCCTGAAATACTCTGTGCTGCTGGGGACCCTGCTCCCCCCACTATGTAACTCTCACCCTGTGACCTCCTCTATAAGATCCGCACACTCCTCTCCTGAAATACTCTGTGCTGCTGGGGACCCCGCTCCTCCCACTATGTAACTCTCACCCTGTGACCTCCCTATAAGATCAGCACACTCCTCTCCTGAAATACTCTGTGCTGCTGGGGACCCTGCTCCTCCCACTATGTAACTCTCACCCTGTGACCTCCTCTAAGATCAGCACACTCCTCTCCTGAAATACTCTGTACTGCTGGTGTGGTACGTACACACTGATGACATCATCACCGCTCTATTTTATTATTAATTATTATTATTATTATTATTTCATACAGGGAATTCCAGGGGGAATAAAAAAAAAAAAAAAAAAAAAAAGGGGGGAGATCGGGATTAGCTCCGCCTCCTATTCCATTCCTGACTCCTCCCACATGTGCAAAAATCACAAAAAAGTTCATATTATAAATCCTAAAAACTCTTCAAGTATTTTCCTTCCAGGACTCGGCTCGGTCGGGGGTCTTTGGGGGTCTCATCTATAGGTCACAGTCCTGCAGGTCCCCCCAGCTGGGGCCAAACTTCACTTTGACCTTCAGAGTAACGGACAGCGGCACGGCGCCCTCCATCTCCCGCTTTATAATCTGCGCCACCTGCAGGAGGAACAAAGAATTGCACATTCATCCTCAGAGGCCGAGTCAGGTGGACATATGGAGGGGGATGTAGTGCAGCAGTACCTGGATGACGTCGTCCTCCGCCACCTCGTACAGCAGCTCGTCGTGCAGCTGCAGAATGAAGAAGGCCCCGCGCCTCGGAGGGGGAAGGATTTGCCTTTCTTATAGAATGTCCTAGAAGTCAGGAAAAGGTTAAAAAAAAACCACCCCAGAAATCCCTGACACCCCCCACTCCCTTTCCCATTACTCAATAGAGGTTGTCAGCTAGGGTGGTGTATATATCTTCCCCCAGCCTATTGCTGTGTGTCAGTCTTCACTGCAGCTCTGGCATTCTATGCATGAACCAGAAGGCTCAGGCTGAGCGCCGCTAGAAATCCCTTCTCACTGTGAATCCAGAATATAATCTGTCCTGGGGTATTTAGGGGGGGGAGGGGGAGATATTTGGGGTCTGTGGTCTGGTGACAGTGATGGATATAGAGGGTGGTGCTGACAGCAAAGACCCCGCCCCTAATCGTGTGACCCCTCCCAGCAGCAACGTGAACGGCTGCCCCGCCCCCAAGGTCACCACTCAAGGTCATTCCCATTGTCAGATCAGTCTCTGGGGTTTAACCCATTAAATCCAGCAGCAAAAGCCGACATCAGTGCAGAGTGGAGCAGACACAACCAGCACTACATCAGTGTGTAACATGACTGCCGCCACCTCACCTCTGCTACATCTATAGGAGCCCAGTGTGCAGGTGGAACAGACACAACCAGCACTACATCAGTGTGTAACATGACTGCCGCCACCTCACCTCTGCTACATCTACAGGAGCCCAGTGTGCAGGTGGAGCAGACGCAACCAGCACTACATCAGTGTGTAACATGACTGCCGCCACCTCACCTCTGCTACATCTACAGGAGCCCAGTGTGCAGGTGGAGCAGACGCAACCAGCACTACATCAGTGTGTAATTAGACTTCCACCACCTCACCTCTGCTACATCTATAGGAGCCCAGTGCGCAGGTGGAGCAGACACAACCAGCACTACATCAGTGTGTAACATGACTGCCGCCACCTCACCTCTGCTACATCTACAGGAGCCCAGTGTGCAGGTGGAGCAGACGCAACCAGCACTACATCAGTGTGTAATTAGACTTCCACCACCTCACCTCTGCTACATCTATAGGAGCCCAGTGCGCAGGTGGAGCAGACACAACCAGCACTACATCAGTGTGTAACATGACTGCCGCCACCTCACCCCTGCTACATCTATAGGAGCCCAGTGTGCAGGTGGAGCAGACACAACCAGCACTACATCAGTGTGTAACATGACTGCCGCCACCTCGCCTCTGCTACATCTATAGGAGCCCAGTGTGCAGGTGGAACAGACACAACCAGCACTACATCAGTGTGTAATTAGACTTCTGCCACCTCACCTCTGCTACATCTATAGGAGCCCAGTCCGCAGGTGGAGCAGACACAACCAGCACTACATCACTCACCTGTACGCTGGGGCAGCAGTTGGTGTCCGTGGGATTTGGGCGCGGAGGGGAAGGCGTCCTCCAGCCGTCTCTGGATGTTCACGGTCGCAGTTTTGACGATGTCGGCGGCCGATCCCTGCACGGTGGTGTTCACGGCCTGGCGCTCCGCCTGACAACAGGAATAGCGACACGTTACACACCGGACACTACAACGCCGCAGTTACACATTTTTCTTGTTTTTCTTTACGAGATAAGCAGCAAAGCCCATAAATCAGCGGCACGGAGAGCGACGCGAGGCCTCCGAACAGGCGGCCGCTATTAATTCCTCGTCGCTGTTCACACCTCTGCTTGCTGTCAGGGATTGGATTCCCAATCTCTTCTCACAGCTGAGGGTTTGTTACAATGTATAGATACAGTCTAGGGCAGGACATATCTTAGTTGGTGGGTTTTGCCCCGATACACTGTAACGACCCAGCTGTACACACTTACATGAGCCCTCGCGTGGTGATTGGCGTCCTTGATGGCCGGCAGGTAGCGGCGCCGCCCCAGGAGGGTCTGTACAAACCCGTTGGCGGCGCAATTCTTCACCGTCTCCTTCAGAAAGCGCTGAATACCTGGAAATACGAAACGCGACCTGAGATAAGAGCGATCGGCCGACCCCCGGAACGTGCAGCAGGCTCCGCCTTCATCTACAGCTGTGATACCGATCGCCTCAGATCATTGGTATCAGATTGGTGGGGTCGGACAACTGACACCCCCACCCATGCAGCGCCGTACATTGTATAGTGGCTGAGCTTGGTACTGCAGGTCAGTCTCATTCACTTGCATAGGACTGAGCAGCCGCTGTACCACGTGACCAATGACTGTGATGTCACTTCCTGAGAACAACCTCTGTGGCCTCTATAAACGTGGCCGACCCCACAATCTGATGTTACTGACCTGAGGATAGAGATAAGCGTGGTGTCGGTGCCGCTGATCTCCGCCTCACCTGTGTAGCGAGCCTTGAAGGACTGGATGTAGCAGGCGGCGTCCTCCTCCTCCACCCCCAGCTGCTCCCCCAGGGATTTTGCCCCCATCCCGTAAATGATTCCGTAACAAATCTAAAAGGACGAAAAGAGAAAAATCAGCAACGACAGAACGAGGTAAAAATAAAACCGCACCAAAGCTGCGCAATTCTCACAGCGCCCTCCGGGGGGCGCTACAGTCTGATCCGGGACGTTACGTCGGATTTCACTTCTCTTCGCTCACTGTCCATTGTTGGAAAACCTTCCGTCATCTTGTTCTCACAGCTGAGGGTTTGTTACATTGTATCAGGGCAGGTGAGAGACTGCTCAGAGGATTATCTGCACTGATACACTGTCACAAACCTTCACCTGCACTGACATGATATCCATGTGACCTCTGACCTGCAGGCTCCGCCCCCTGCGCTCACCTGCTTGGCTTGCTGCCTCATACTGTCCGTCACTGCGTCCGGCTCGATCATCTTCCACTCGGCGGCGATGCTCCTGAAGACGTCGGAGCCGCTGTTTAATACGTGGATGAGACGCCGATCCCGGGATAAGTGAGCGAGAATCCGCAGCTCCAGCTGAGAGTAATCCGCCGCCAGGATCAGCCCCCCTGCGAGTGTGAACTGCGGTCAGTAAGAGCGACCCCCCGACCCCTGACCCCGCCCCCGCTCAGCTGATGCGATTTACCTGAGAACGGGATGAAGGCGTGACGCATGCTGACGAAAAACGAGGTGGCCCGATCCTGCGGGATCTGATCGAGCGGCGCCAGCGACCGCCCGAGACTCTTCTGACCCCTGAAACAGCAACAGCCAATCAGATCGCAAAACCCCCCGACCCCAGGACACGGCACCACAAAGAAAGCATCATCACCCCCAACATCCAGCTGCAGAGGAGGATAGGACTCCAAGAGGTGAAGGGTCACCCCAAATACGTCATGTGACCTCCTGACACAGCTGATGGGTTTGTTACAATGTGCCAGTGCAGGCAGACACAGATACATTGTAACCAGCAGGACCAGGGCAGGTGAGTGTGGATGATGAGGGTTGTCACTCACCGCTGCTTGGAGTAGTTGCAGGCGCTGGCTGCCTGTGATGGGGGGCGCTCTAACACCAGTCGCGGCATCGCAATCTCAAAGTCTTTGGGGACGTTCTGGATATTCGGCTCGGTGAAGCTCACCCTGCCTGGGGCGAGGAGACCGAGAGTGGTCACATCCGGATCAGCACTACTACCCCCCCGGACTACTACTACCAGCAGCCTACCTGTGGCGGTGTGGGTCTGGCACACGGGGTAGATGCGCTCCATGCCCAGGCCCGGGCACTCGTCCTTCTCCCGCTGCAGCGGGTACACCACCTTGGTCATGGCGTTGCTGATTCGCTTCCACTCCAGGATCAGTCCCGGCAGAGGGTGCAGCGACTTCAACTTCTCCAGAACATCCTGCGGACACATACAAGATGGCGGACACATACAAGATGGCAGACAGATACAAGATGGCGGACCGATACAAGATGGCGGACACATACAAGATGGCAGACAGATACAAGATGGCGGGCACACAGGGCGGACACATACAAGATGGCAGACAGATACAAGATGGCAGACAGATACAAGATGGCGGACACATACAAGATGGCAGACAGATACAAGATGGCGGACACATACAAGATGGCAGACAGATACAAGATGGCGGACACATACAAGATGGCAGACAGATACAAGATGGCAGACACATACAAGATGGCGGACAGATACAAGATGGCGGACACATACAAGATGGCAGACAGATACAAGATGGCAGACACATACAAGATGGCAGACACATACAAGATGGCAGACAGATACAAGATGGCGGACACATACAAGATGGCAGACAGATACAAGATGGCAGACAGATACAAGATGGCGGACACATACAAGATGGCGGACACATACAAGATGGCAGACAGATACAAGATGGCAGACCCATACAAGATGGCGGACACATACAAGATGGCAGACACATACAAGATGGCGGACACATACAAGATGGCAGACAGATACAAGATGGCAGACCGATACAAGATGGCGGACACATACAAGATGGCAGACAGATACAAGATGGCGGACACATACAAGATGGCGGACACATACAAGATGGCGGACCGATACAAGATGGCGGACACATACAAGATGGCGGACACATACAAGATGGCAGACAGATACAAGATGGCAGACCGATACAAGATGGCGGACACATACAAGATGGCAGACACATACAAGATGGCGGACACATACAAGATGGCAGACAGATACAAGATGGCGGACACATACAAGATGGCGGACACATACAAGATGGCAGACAGATACAAGATGGCAGACCGATACAAGATGGCGGACACATACAAGATGGCAGACACATACAAGATGGCGGACACATACAAGATGGCAGACAGATACAAGATGGCGGACACATACAAGATGGCGGACACATACAAGATGGCAGACAGATACAAGATGGCGGACACATACAAGATGGCGGACACATACAAGATGGCGGACACATACAAGATGGCGGACACATACAAGATGGCAGACACATACAAGATGGCGGACACATACAAGATGGCGGACACATACAAGATGGCGGACACATACAAGATGGCGGACCCATACAAGATGGCGGATACATACAAGATGGTGGACCGATACAAGATGGCAGACAGATACAAGATGGCGGACACATACAAGATGGCGGACACATACAAGATGGCAGACAGATACAAGATGGCAGACCGATACAAGATGGCGGACACATACAAGATGGCGGACACATACAAGATGGCAGACACATACAAGATGGCGGACACATACAAGATGGCGGACACATACAAGATGGCGGACACATACAAGATGGCGGACCGATACAAGATGGCGGATACATACAAGATGGCGGACCCATACAAGATGGCAGACAGATACAAGATGGCGGACACATACAAGATGGCGGACACATACAAGATGGCAGACAGATACAAGATGGCAGACCGATACAAGATGGCGGACACATACAAGATGGCGGACACATACAAGATGGCGGACCGATACAAGATGGCGGACACATACAAGATGGCGGACACATACAAGATGGCGGACACATACAAGATGGCAGACACATACAAGATGGCGGACACATACAAGATGGCAGACAGATACAAGATGGCGGACACATACAAGATGGCGGACACATACAAGATGGCGGACACATACAAGATGGCAGACACATACAAGATGGCGGACACATACAAGATGGCGGACACATACAAGATGGCGGACCGATACAAGATGGCGGACACATACAAGATGGCGGACACATACAAGATGGCGGACACATACAAGATGGCAGACAGATACAAGATGGCGGACACATACAAGATGGCAGACAGATACAAGATGGCGGACACATACAAGATGGCAGACAGATACAAGATGGCAGACCGATACAAGATGGCGGACACATACAAGATGGCAGACAGATACAAGATGGCAGACAGATACAAGATGGCGGACAGATACAAGATGGCGGACCGATACAAGATGGCGGACACATACAAGATGGCGGACAGATACAAGATGGCGGACACATACAAGATGGCAGACAGATACAAGATGGCGGACAGATACAAGATGGCAGACACATACAAGATGGCGGACAGATACAAGATGGCGGACACATACAAGATGGCAGACACATACAGATACAAGATGGCAGACAGATACAAGATGGCGGACACATACAAGATGGCGGACAGATACAAGATGGCGGACACATACAAGATGGCAGACAGATACAAGATGGCGGACAGATACAAGATGGCAGACACATACAAGATGGCAGACACATACAGATACAAGATGGCAGACAGATACAAGATGGCGGACACATACAAGATGGCGGACAGATACAAGATGGCGGACACATACAAGATGGCAGACAGATACAAGATGGCGGACAGATACAAGATGGCGGACACATACAAGATGGCAGACAGATACAAGATGGCAGACAGATACAAGATGGCGGACAGATACAAGATGGCGGACACATACAAGATGGCGGACAGATACAAGATGGCGGACACATACAAGATGGCAGACAGATACAAGATGGCGGACAGATACAAGATGGCGGACACATACAAGATGGCGGACACATACAAGATGGCAGACACATACAGATACAAGATGGCAGACAGATACAAGATGGCAGACAGATACAAGATGGCGGACACATACAAGATGGCAGACAGATACAAGATGGCGGACAGATACAAGATGGCGGACACATACAAGATGGCAGACAGATACAAGATGGCAGACAGATACAAGATGGCGGACAGATACAAGATGGCGGACACATACAAGATGGCGGACACATACAAGATGGCGGACAGATACAAGATGGCAGACAGATACAAGATGGCGGACAGATACAAGATGGCGGACAGATACAAGATGGCGGACACATACAAGATGGCAGACAGATACAAGATGGCGGACACATACAAGATGGCGGACAGATACAAGATGGCAGACAGATACAAGATGGCAGACAGATACAAGATGGCGGACACATACAAGATGGCAGACAGATACAAGATGGCGGACACATACAAGATGGCAGACAGATACAAGATGGCGGACACATACAAGATGGCAGACAGATACAAGATGGCAGACACATACAAGATGGCGGACAGATACAAGATGGCGGACACATACAAGATGGCAGACAGATACAAGATGGCAGACACATACAAGATGGCGGACACATACAAGATGGCGGACACATACAAGATGGCAGACAGATACAAGATGGCAGACAGATACAAGATGGCGGACAGATACAAGATGGCAGACACATACAAGATGGCGGACAGATACAAGATGGCAGACAGATACAAGATGGCAGACAGATACAAGATGGCGAACACATAAAAGATGGCGGACCGATACAAGATGGCGGACCCATACAAGATGGCGGACCGATACAAGATGGCGGCCAGATACAAGATGGCGGCCAGATACAAGATGGCGGACCGATACAAGATGGCGGACCGATACAAGATGGCGGACACATACAAGATGGCGGCCAGATACAAGATGGCGGACCGATACAAGATGGCGGACCGATACAAGATGGCGGACAGATACAAGATGGAAGACCGATACAAGATGGCGGACCGATACAAGATGGCGGACCGATACAAGATGGCGGACCCATACAAGATGGCGGACACATACAAGATGGCGGACCGATACAAGATGGCGGACACATACAAGTTGGCGGACCGATACAAGATGGTGGACCGATACAACATGGCGGCCAGATACAAGATGGCGGACCGATACAAGATGGTGGACCGATACAAGATGGCGGACCGATACAAGATGGCGGACAGATACAAGATGGCGGACCGATACAAGATGGTGGACCGATACAAGATGGCGGACCGATACAAGATGGCGGATATATACAAGATGGTGGACCGATACAAGATGGCGGACACATACAAGATGGCGGACCGATACAAGATGGTGGACCGATACAACATGGCGGCCAGATACAAGATGGCGGACCGATACAAGATGGTGGACCGATACAAGATGGCGGACCGATACAAGATGGCGGACAGATACAAGATGGCGGACCGATACAAGATGGTGGACCGATACAAGATGGCGGACCGATACAAGATGGCGGATACATACAAGATGGTGGACCGATACAAGATGGCGGATACATACAAGATGGCGGACAGATACAAGATGACATTAGGGGGTGCGGGGTGAGCCACACACCGAGGATGATGAGGGTGATGATACCTTTGTGGTGCTGAACTGCTTGCTGAGTCGGACTCTGTTCCCATTCAGCGCCGGCCGCCTGGTGTAGCCGAGGGTCTTCTTGTTTCCAGGAGCCTTCAGGTCGCCATTAGGGGGCAGCTTAAGCTCAAGGAACAGAACCTGAGGGGCGAGAAAACCGGGACAAGGCTTATACTCCACTCACCTCCAGAGCTGCAGGCACAAACACAGAACTAGAACAGAGCAGCAAGAAAGCAGAATTGTGAACGCAGCTCTGGATGTGACTGGAGGATGAGATATAGAATTGTGATTGCAGCTCTGGATGTGACTGGAGGATGATATATCATAGAATGGTGAATGCAGCTCTGGATGTGACTGGAGGATGAGATATAGAATTGTGATTGCAGCTCTGGATGTGACTGGAGGATGATATATCATAGAATGGTGATTGCAGCTCTGGATGTGACTGGAGGATGAGATATAGAGGGGGGTGTGCGGAGGATGGATATAGAATTGTGAACGCAGCTCTGGATGTGACTGGAGGATGATATATCATAGGATTGGTGAATGCAGCTCTGGATGTGACTGGAGGATGAGATATAGAATTGTGAATGCAGCTCTGGATGTGACTGGAGGATGAGATATCATAGAATGGTGAATGCAGCTCTGGATGTGACTGGAGGATGAGATATAGAATTGTGAATGCAGCTCTGGATGTGACTGAGGTGGGTATAGAGGTGATGGCTCTGGATGTGCTGGGGTGGGGGTTGGGGATGTGCTGGGGTGGAAGATGGGCAGCTCTGGATGGACTGGAGGATGAGATATAGAATTGTGATTGCAGCTCTGGATGTGACTAGAGGATGAGATATAGAATTGTGAATGCAGCTCTGGATGTGACTAGAGGATGAGATATAGAATTGTGAATGCAGCTCTGGATGCGACTGGAGGATGAGATATCATAGAATTGTGAATGCAGCTCTGGATGTGACTGGAGGATGAGATATAGAATTGTGAATGCAGCTCTGGATGTGACTGGAGGATGAATATCGAGGGGGGCGCCGGGGCGGGGGGGATTGGTTGCGCCGGGGCGGGGGAGTATAGAATTGTGATTGCAGCTCTGGATGTGACTGGAGGATGAGATATCATAGAATGGTGAATGCAGCTCTGGATGTGACTGGAGGATGATATATCATAGAATGGTGAATGCAGCTCTGGATGTGACTGGAGGTGATAACAGGGGACCGGGGCGGGGTGAGATATAGATTGTGAATGCAGCTCTGGATGTGACTGGAGGATGAGATATAGAATTGTGATTGCAGCTCTGGATGTGACTGGAGGATGAGATATAGATCATAGGCGGGGGGGGGAATTGTGAATGCAGCTCTGGATGTGACTGGAGGATGAGATATCATAGAATGGTGAATGCAGCTCTGGATGTGACTGGAGGATGAGATATAGAATGGTGAATGCAGCTCTGGATGTGACTGGAGGATGAGATATAGAATTGTGATTGCAGCTCTGGATGTGACTGGAGGATGATATATCATAGAATGGTGAATGCAGCTCTGGATGTGACTGGAGGATGATATATCAGATGGTGAATGCAGCTCTGGATGTGCTGGGGGGATATCATAGAGATGGTGTGCAGCGGTGTGACTGGGGGCTGGATGTGATGCGCCTGGATGTGACTGGAGGATGAGATAGAATGGTGAATGCAGCTCTGGATGTGACTGGAGGATGAGATATAGAATTGTGAGGGGGGGGGATGCAGCTCTGGATGTGACTGGAGGATGAGATATCAGATATGAGGGAGCGCGGGGCGGAGGATGGATAAGTGTGAATGCAGCTCTGGATGTGACTGGAGGATGAGATATAGAATTGTGATTGCAGCTCTGGATGTGACTGGAGGATGATATATCATAGAATGGTGAATGCAGCTCTGGATGTGACTGGAGGATGAGGATCATAGAATGGTGATTGCAGCTCTGGATGTGACTGGAGGATGAGATATAGAATTGTGAATGCAGCTCTGGATGTGACTGGAGGATGAGATATCATAGAATGGTGAATGCAGCTCTGGATGTGACTGGAGGATGAGATATAGAATGGTGAATGCAGCTCTGGATGTGACTGGAGGATGAGATATAGAATGGTGAATGCAGCTCTGGATGTGACTGGAGGATGAGATATCATAGAATTGTGAATGCAGCTCTGGATGTGACTGGAGGTGAGTTGATTGTGATGCACTCTGGATGTGACTGGAGGATGAGATATGAATTGTGATGCAGCTCTGGATGTGACTGGAGGATGATATATCATAGAATGGTGAATGCAGCTCTGGATGTGACTGGAGGATGGTATGATATAGAATTGTGATTGCAGCTCTGGATGTGACTGGAGGATGAGATATAGAATTGTGATTGCAGCTCTGGATGTGACTGGAGGATGATATATCATAGAATGGTGAATGCAGCTCTGGATGTGACTGGAGGATGAGATATAGAATTGTGAATGCATCTGGCGGTGTGCTGGATGTGACTGGAGGATGAGATATAGAATTGTGATTGCAGCTCTGGATGTGACTGGAGGATGATATATCATAGAATGGTGAATGCAGCTCTGGATGTGAGTGGAGGATGAGATATAGAATTGTGATTGCAGCTCTGGATGTGCTGGAGGATGAGATATAGATTGTGATTGCAGCTCTGGATGTCTGGAGGATGAGATATCATAGAATGGTGAATGCAGCTCTGGATGTGAGTGGAGGATGATATATCATAGAATGGTGATTGCAGCTCTGGATGTGACTGGAGGATGAGATATAGAATTGTGAATGCAGCTCTGGATGTGACTGGAGGATGAGATATCTAGAATTGTGAATGCACTCTGGTGTGCTGGGGTGGTTGTTGCAGCTCTGGATGTGACTGGAGGATGAGATATAGAATTGTGATTGCAGCTCTGGATGTGACTGGAGGATGAGATATAGAATTGTGATTGCAGCTCTGGATGTGACGGAGGATGATTCTGGGTGATGCCCGGATGTGATGGAGGATATCATAGAATGGTGAATGCAGCTCTGGATGTGACTGGAGGATGATATATCATAGAATGGTGATTGCAGCTCTGGATGTGACTGGAGGATGAGATGTTGTGAACGCAGCTCTGGATGTGACTGGAGGATGAGATATAGAATTGTGAATGCAGCTCTGGATGTGACTGGAGGATGAGATATCATAGAATGGTGAATGCAGCTCTGGATGTGACTGGAGGATGATATATCATAGAATGGTGATTGCAGCTCTGGATGTGACTGGAGGATGAGATATAGAATTGTGAATGCAGCTCTGGATGTGACTGGAGGATGAGATATAGAATTGTGAATGCAGCTCTGGATGTGACTGGAGGATGAGATATAGAATTGTGAATGCAGCTCTGGATGTGACTGGAGGATGAGATATCATAGAATTGTGAATGCAGCTCTGGATGTGACTGGAGGTGAGTATAGATTGTGTTGCAGCTCTGGATGTGACTAGAGGATGAGATATAGAATTGTGAATGCAGCTCTGGATGTGACTAGAGGATGAGATATAGAATTGTGAATGCAGCTCTGGATGTGACTGGAGGATGAGATATCATAGAATTGTGAATGCAGCTCTGGATGTGACTGGAGGATGAGATATAGAATTGTGAATGCAGCTCTGGATGTGACTGGAGGATGAGATATAGAATTGTGATTGCAGCTCTGGATGTGACTGGAGGATGATATATCATAGAATGGTGAATGCAGCTCTGGATGTGACTGGAGGATGATATATCATAGAATGGTGATTGCAGCTCTGGATGTGACTGGAGGATGAGATATAGAATTGTGATTGCAGCTCTGGATGTGACTGGAGGATGATATATCATAGAATGGTGAATGCAGCTCTGGATGTGACTGGAGGATGAGATATCATAGAATGGTGAATGCAGCTCTGGATGTGACTGGAGGATGAGATATAGAATGGTGAATGCAGCTCTGGATGTGACTGGAGGATGAGATATAGAATTGTGATTGCAGCTCTGGATGTGACTGGAGGATGATATATCATAGAATGGTGAATGCACTCTGGATGTGACTGGGTGGTGTTGTGTGCGCTCTGGATGTGACTGGAGGATGAGATATAGAATTGTGAATGCAGCTCTGGATGTGACTGGAGGATGAGATATCATAGAATTGTGAATGCAGCTCTGGATGTGACTGGAGGATGAGATATAGAATTGTGAATGCAGCTCTGGATGTGACTGGAGGATGATATATCATAGAATGGTGAATGCAGCTCTGGATGTGAGTGGAGGATGAGATATAGAATTGTGATTGCAGCTCGGTGTCGGAGGATGAGTTTTAGATTGTGATTGCAGCTCTGGATGTGACTGGAGGATGAGATATCATAGAATGGTGAATGCAGCTCTGGATGTGACTGGAGGATGATATATCATAGAATGGTGATTGCAGCTCTGGATGTGACTGGAGGATGAGATATAGAATTGTGAATGCAGCTCTGGATGTGCTGGGGTGGATATCATAGAATGGTGTGCAGCTCTGGATGTGACTGGAGGATGAGATATAGAATTGTGATTGCAGCTCTGGTGTGACTGGAGGTGAGATATAGAATTGTGATTGCAGCTCTGGATGTGACTGGAGGATGAGATATAGAATTGTGATTGCAGCTCTGGATGTGACTGGAGGATGATATATCATAGAATGGTGAATGCAGCTCTGGATGTGACTGGAGGATGAGATATCATAGAATGGTGAATGCAGCTCTGGATGTGACTGGAGGATGAGATATCATAGAATGGTGATTGCAGCTCTGGATGTGACTGGAGGATGAGATATCGATATTGAATGGCTCGATGTGACTGGGGATGGTTGATTGTGATGCGCTCTGGTGTGCTGGGGTGGATTAGAATGGTGAATGCAGCTCTGGATGTGACTGGAGGATGATATATCATAGAATGGTGATTGCAGCTCTGGATGTGACTGGAGGATGAGATATAGAATTGTGAATTGCAGCTCTGGATGTGACTGGAGGATGAGATATAGAATTGTGAATGCAGCTCTGGATGTGACTGGAGGATGAGATATAGAATTGTGATGCAGCTCTGGATGTGACTGGAGGATGAGATATCATAGAATTGTGAATGCAGCTCTGGATGTGACTGGAGGATGAGATATAGAATTGTGATTGCGCTCTGGATGTGACTGGGATGAGATATAGTTGTGAATGCAGCTCTGGATGTGTGGGGATGTTTATAGAATGGTGAATGCAGCTCTGGATGTGACTGGAGGATGAGATATCATAGAATGGTGAATTGCAGCTCTGGATGTGACTGGAGGATGATATATCATAGAATGGTGAATGCAGCTCTGGATGTGACTGGAGGATGATATATCATAGAATGGTGAATGCAGCTCTGGATGTGAGTGGAGGATGAGATATAGAATGGTGAATGCAGCTCTGGATGTGACTGGAGGATGAGATATAGAATGGTGAATGCAGCTCTGGATGTGACTGGAGGATGAGATATAGAATTGTGAATGCAGCTCTGGATGTGACTGGAGGATGAGATATAGAATTGTGATTGCAGCTCTGGATGTGACTGGAGGATGAGATATAGAATTGTGATTGCAGCTCTGGATGTGACTGGAGGATTATATATCATAGAATGGTGAATGCAGCTCTGGATGTGACTGGAGGATGATATATCATAGAATGGTGAATGCAGCTCTGGATGTGACTGGAGGATGATATATCATAGAATGGTGAATGCAGCTCTGGATGTGACTGGAGGATGAGATATAGAATGGTGTGCGCTCTGGATGTGACTGGAGGATGATATATCATAGAATGGTGAATGCAGCTCTGGATGTGACTGGAGGATGAGATATCATAGAATGGTGAATGCAGCTCTGGATGTGAGTGGAGGATGAGATATAGAATGGTGAATGCAGCTCTGGATGGGTGACTGGAGGATGAGATATAGAATTGTGAATGAGGGTGGGTATTAGCTCTGGATGTGACTGGAGGATGATATATCATAGAATGGTGAATGCAGCTCTGGATGTGACTGGAGGATGAGATATAGAATGGTGAATGCAGCTCTGGATGTGACTGGAGGATGAGATATAGAATGGTGAATGCGGGTGGCGGGGTGGATATAGAATGTGTGCAGCTCTGGATGTGACTGGAGGATGAGATATCATGGGGGGGGGGGGGCGCTGGTGGGGCGGGGGGGGGAAGGGTGCAGCTCTGGATGTGACTGGGGATGATATATCATAGATGGTGATTGCGTTGGGGGGGGGGGGGGAAGATTGTGTGCGGTCTGGCTGTGGTGTGACTGGAGGATGAGATATAGATTGTGATGCGGAGCTCTGGATGTGACTGGAGGATGATATATCATAGAATGGTGTGCGCTCTGGTGTGGTGGAGGATGAGATATAGAATGGTGAATGCAGCTCTGGATGTGACTGGAGGATGAGATATAGAATTGTGAATGCAGCTCTGGATGTGACTGGAGGATGAGATATCGATTGTGAATGCAGCTCTGGTGTGCTGGGGATGGATAGAATTGTGAATGCAGCTCTGGATGTGACTGGAGGATGAGATATAGAATTGTGATTGCAGCTCTGGATGTGACTGGAGGATGATATATCCAAAGGGAATGCAGCTCGGATGTGAGTGGGAGGATGAGATATAGAATGGTGAATGCAGCTCTGGATGTGACTGGAGGATGAGATATAGAATTGTGAATGCAGCTCTGGATGTGACTGGAGGATGAGATATAGAATTGTGAATGCAGCTCTGGATGTGACTGGAGGATGAGATATAGAATTGTGATTGCAGCTCTGGATGTGACTGGAGGATGAGATATCATAGAATGGTGAATGCAGCTCTGGATGTGACTGGAGGATGAGATATCTAGAATGGTGAATGCAGCTCTGGATGTGACTGGAGGATGAGATATGGTGGGGCGGCTGGGGGCGGGGGGGGTTTAGAATTGTGAATGCAGCTCTGGATGTGCTGGGGATGAGATATCATAGAATGGTGAATGCAGCTCTGGATGTGACTGGAGGATGAGATATAGAATGGTGAATGCAGCTCTGGATGTGACTGGAGGATGAGATATAGAATGGTGAATGCAGCTCTGGATGTGAGTGGAGGACAACACATGATGTGTATCGGGATCAGTGCGGGTTGCGGTTCAGCGGTCACTGTACCTGGGCGACGTCGTCGGGGCTGGTGAGGGAGAAGCGGTGTCCGGCCAGCTGGTACGCCTGGGCCTCGATCTCGCTCAGCTTGGCCTCCATGACGCGTTTCTGCGTTTCGCACTCCTCCGTACTGAAGCCGATGCCGTTCAGCTCCAGCAGGGCCAGGCAGTAATGTGTTGGCATCTCCACCCGGCTGAAGACCCCTGTGGACAGAGCAGACATGATGGCGGCCGGCCCTCGCCCCCGGCGGTCGCAGCGCTCGCTACCTCGCACATTTACCTCGCAGATTCTGGGTCTCCAGTAATCGGTGCAGTGCGGTCATGACGCCGAAGACCAGGACGGACTCTACGGCTGCCCGAAACCGTCCGGACTGGTCACTACTGGTGCTGAGGCCCAGGCCCTGCACCCCCTGGCCACTACTAAGCCCATCCAGCAGGGGGAGCTCTTGCGGCAGGAAGTTGGCCACCATGTTGTGCAGCGTCCGCTCCTTGGAGCCTGGATCCAGTAACCAGCAAGCGACCTGCGAGTCAAAACCGCGCCGTCATTACACAGTGACCCGATCAAGCAGACAGCGCCCCCATCAGGCCCAAGCCATGTCCTCAAGGGTTAACAGCTCAACATTTCATGTAAATCTTTGCTTCATTCACCTTGTGTTACACTCCAATCACATCCAGAGCTGCATTCACAGGTAATCCTGTCTGTTTAATGGAGCAACCAGCAGGATTTTGATGCAGCTCTGGCTGTGACTGGAGTAGAAGTTATGGAATAAGTTGTGGATATGGAGAGATTATTAACTATTAGATGTAACAGCCCCCTCCCCCCAGGCTGATCTCCGTATCATGGCGGCCGATGATTAACCCTCTCACCCCCGGTAGATCGATATCCGGTATTGTCACCACCTGACGCGGCTTCCAGTTAATCGTCTCGCGCTTAATTACGGGCAGATCAGCGACTCTAATGATAATCCAATCAGATAAGCAGCTCAGGCCTAATCCTGAAATGAAGCCGTAGAGATGGCGCCGCTCGTCCTCAGCACCCCGGGGCGAGCGAGGTCACAGCAGCGAGGAATCAGCGGGGCTATAGAGAAGGGGGGTGCAAAAGTATCGACACCCCTGAATAGTGACGGGTGCGAGGATTGAGAACACGAGGAAAAGGAGCAACGAAACCGTAAGAGAGCGAGGATGGAGAAAACGCCGCAGACACGGGAAGATCTGCAGAGAAATCGGCATCTAATAATCCAGAAGGTCCGATAATCCAGCGCTGCGGTTACGTGGAACCTCACAGGAGAGGAAAGAAAGATGGCGGCCGGGAGCCAGCGCTGGACCGGGACTAGACAGAATTTGTACTAGGTATTATTGTATACAGGAAGGCCGGGGGCAGCGGGGGGCGCTGTTGTGGTAGATATGTGGCAGCCAATCATGTCACAGCGTACATAGTAAGGGGACAAGGCAGTCACATGACAGAGGCCGAGTGTATACCCGGACCTGAGCGGGAACCAGGACACAGGGAAGTCCCTGCATAGTCCCCTACATCACCCTCCGCAGGGGCCACCCATACAGCCCTGACCAGGGCGCAGTCCCCTCCACCTCCGACCCGGGGCGCAGTCCCCTCCACCTCCGACCGGGGCGCCGTCCCCTCCACCTCCGACCCGGGGCGCAGTCCCCTCCACCTCTGACCCGGGGCGCAGTCCCCTCCACCTCCGACCCGGGGCGCAGTCCCCTCCACCTACGACCCGGGGCGCAGTCCCCTCCACCTCCTCCCGGGGCGCAGTCCCCTCCACCTCCCTCCCGGGGCGCAGTCCCCTCCACCTCCTCCCGGGGCGCAGTCCCCTCCACCTCTGACCCGGGGCGCAGTCCCCTCCACCTCCTCCCGGGGCGCAGTCCCCTCCACCTCCGACCCAGGGTGCCGTCCCTGGGGCTATTCTAGGACACACCATGGAGCAGGATGCAGGCCCGGAGGTCATTTACATCATGGACATTTCACATCCGTTACCTTTGGGTCCTGGAAGTGCCCAGTGATGGAGGCTCCACAGCCAAGGACCAGAGCCTTGTACTGCTCAATGAAGTTATACATGATAATCTCCAGGGGGCGCATCTTCTGCAGTGCGGACTGCAGATGCCATAGCCGCTCCTTGACGGACAGGTTCTGGTCCAGTGGTGGAGGGGCCAGGCTGGAGCTTATGTCTGCAATGAGAAGACCAAGAGGTTTATTGTGGGAAAACTGTATAGCTTATTACAAGGACATCATATCAGTGCAATAAACAATATGGCCGCCTGCACCATGGACATGTGAAGAGAGCATGATGTGAGGTGATGGGTGGGCCATCTGTACCGATACCTGACTGGTCCTGCTCTCGCTGTAGGGACAGGTAATAGGCATCCTTCCCTCCCCAGCACACAGCCAGGCCCACCAGCAGCACGTCGCCCCAGCCCGGGATGGAGAGGCCGTCATTGTCCTTGGCTTGTCCTTGTGGTGACCGCACTAAAGAGAGAAAGATGATGGTAGGAGATGGGTTACTGAGGACACTACAAGGCAGTAATCTCCTCTCCCCATTGAGATAGTCTGATGTGGTTCTTAATATGGTACAAGCTGTGACTCCTCCAATTACAAACTCATTGGAAGAGGAGACCCTCATAAACTTAGTAACGTCTACTACGAACATTCACCTTGCTTAAACCTCCCACCGATGCAGGACCTGGAGGAGGACGCCCGGGATCTCCGCTCACACGCCAAAGACAAGGAGAACGTCTTCTGGTTCTTCCATTCCTTCAGAAACGTCTGGAACAGGGTCAGGTCACTGGCCACGTCAATGATACTAAAGCCCTGTGAGCTGGATGGAGGAAGAGGTAAGGAGGACTCCTGAGACAACTGCAAAGAGAAGTCCTTGGCTATAACAGAGGCCTCTCTCATATCTTCCACCACCGCCACCTCCTTATCGTCAGGAACTTCACTTTGTGACCCAAATAAGTCGTCTGCATCCTGGGACAGGAAACTCAGGCTGCTCACAGATTCCAGTCTTGGCTTCTTGATGGCAGATCTCATGGAGGACACGCTGATCACCCTTGAGGAGCTAGCACTAGGTGGTGTGGGGGGCACTAAGTCAGTTCTACTCTCAGGTCTGGAGCCAGGTTGACTGTTACTTTCCGAGGCAGGGTTCGGGGGTAGAATTATGGTTGGTAATATCTACATAATGACGGTCGGCTGAGGGAGTGTGAAGAACATCTTCAGGATGTGGACAAGACGGTCTTTCTGTGCAGAGGCTTTTCATATCTTGCTCATTAATGACACATTGCCTCGGATCAGCAGCTCGGGAGTCCCCATCAGATTTGACATTTCTTGTGACATTTGGCCACTGATCAAGAATATCTTCCATTCCTTGAGTCAAGCTAAATGAGAGGTCACACCACTCTGACCCAATCTTCTCCATCTCTGCATGGTCTACCATTTCCTTATTGCCCTGGTTCTTGACGTCTGGACCTGGAGAGTGTGGACTTGTGTGTCCTTCTTCCAATATGGGAGGTTGTTCTATGTGATCTAGAACTTCAACCATCTGGAAGGAATCCAGCTGTGAGAACATGATCGACCCTTCGTCATATTTTACAGGCTGGATCTGAGAATCTGGGAGTATATGTAAGGAATCTGGTGGCTTCTCCTGAGGAGGCTCTGTTCCTTCCTTCAGGCCATCGGATGGAGGAGGAGGAGGAGAAGGAACAGGAGGATCGGGCTCTTCTAGTTTCGAGCAAAAACCAAGGTCATCATTAAAGCTGTCGAATAGGAAGCTGTCGCTCATGTTCAGACTGGTGTCTCTTGCCTCATTACATCCCAGATCATTGTCTTCGGAGGGGTCTTGTTTCGGAGGAGATGCTAAATTAGAGTTTGGATGTGGACTATTCTCTTCATTTTTCACCTCTGTGTGGCAGGACTGGAACAAGACCTGGAGTTGTGTGTCAGTGAGTGACATGTCACTTCCCTTCAGCCATGGACGTTCTTGGGTCACTTTAGCTTCTGGGTTCTCGTTGGATGGATCCAGAGATTCTTTTACAGAGTTTTCCATCTCCCGATGTGGATCTGCTTGATCTTCAGTCTTCACATCTCCGATAAGTCCAGTCGTGGTTGGGTTCTGCCTATCGATGGGTAAAGCAGCTGCCATGGTCATATCTGAGACTTTCTGCTGTCCACGTGTCACCTGCTGTAGAATTAACTCCTCTGTTTGAGTATCCAGCTGGAAACTGTCCTCGAAAGTCCTCGAGCCCACATACAAGTCTGGAGAGTGGCAGCTGCCGGGAGAGGTCGGGGTGCACACAGTGGGGTTGGGATTTGCTGCAGAAGCTTCTGTTTTTTTGGGATTTGTCACACTGTTGAGATGAATCGCCTTGGGAATAGCGCTCCTCTCTGCTGAGGGATCGTCATCACCACGTTTTGGAGAGAGATCCTCCACCAGGACAGCAGGAGATGGCAGCAGGGTTGGAGCTTTAAATACTTCTGTATCTGAGCCTTCCCCCAGTACATTACTGGGCACCTCTTTTGTTTTTGGGGCAGGTGCTTTTGATGGTGGATCTTCTACAATGAGGAGCGGGTCATCTCGAGCTTGCCCCGTTTCTTGGTCAGACTTCAGCTGATTAGTGTTGCAGATGGTGCCAAAAGCAGCATCAGAAAGGTGTCCGCCATCTGGACATTTACTGGCCGTGGTCAATGCTCCGCTGTCAGATGTGTCCTGACTAATCTTACTATTACGACTAGTGGCCTCTGCACCTCCAAGAGCCCGGTCAGAAGAGTTTTCTGGGACATTCTCACTACCCTTTGGTGCAATGCTTTCTGCCCTTGGCTCCGGATGCCTGATGCATGTTGCACCCAAGGACTGTGCCGCTGCCCCTTTCCTCTGGGACTCTGCATTGCCATCAATCTTTGGTAAATTTTCGGGGCCTGCGTTCTCTGCAGTGGGCAAAGAGTTAATGTGTGAGGATTTCGCAGCAGAGGTGCCGGGCTTCTCTCGTGGCTCAGACGTGGATTCAGAGCTGGTGTCGAGAGGCGAGTTGGGCTCTAGGCTTGTATCAGGATTCCAGCGGATCCCCATCATGGCCAGGTCCTCCTTCAGCAGCCTCCGCGCCTCCTCCACTATTAGCTCGGCCGCCTCGCGCTCAGTGAGTCCCTTTTTCCCAGAAATCCAGATGCATCGTGCAGCTCGGCGCTCCTGGGCGGCCTCCTCGTCTTCATCTACAGCTCTGCGGGAACTGAGGAACAGGAAGAAAAAGGATGAGGAAGACAAAATCACGTCTGCAGCCTCACACCAAAGCCAAAAATTAGCAAGTTCTACAAGTTTCTGTTGCTTTATCATCCGATCATCACTTTACATATAAATATTATTCACAATAAATCGATTATGTCTTATACTCCATTAACATCCAGAGCTGCATTCACAATTCTGCTGTTACATTGTGTATTATACTGTAGTCACATCCAAAGCTGCATTCACAATCCTGCTGTTATATAAAGTCCTATACTGGGATCCTATCCAAAGCTGTAGTTACAGTTCTGCTGTTACTGTATATCACAAATTGTACTCTAGTCACAACCGGAGCTGCATTCACAATTCTGCTGGTCTCCTGTTAAAGAAGTCCTCCCATCTTACAGCTTAATGATACCCCTTGCACCTGGGAGAGACTAATAGTCTAATATAAAGGGCTAGACAAAAGCTCAGACACTTCTTTCCATTCTGTGGCTTTTTCTTATCTTCTACATTGTAAATTCTTACCAAAGACACAAAAACTATGAAGGTCACAAATATGGGATATGGCAGGAAACAACAAACCAGAATGGGTTTTATATTTTAGGTTCTTCCCCCCTTTTGCTCCCTCTTAGCATTCTCTCCATCAGCTTTATGAGGTGGTCACCTGGAATGGTTTCCAATTAACAGTTGTGGCCTTATTAAGAGTTAATCTGTAGGATTTCTGCCTTGGACTGCACCACTGCTCCATACAGTGTTTAGCATTTTACCGTGTGTGAGCCATTGGGGAGCATTATACTGTGTGTGTGTGTGTGTGTGTGTGTGTGTGTGTGGAGCCATTGGGGAGCATTATACTGTGTGTGTGTGTGTGTGTGTGTGTGTGTGAGCCATTGGGGAGCATTATACTGTGTGTGTGTGAGCCATTTGGGAGCATTATACTGTGTGAGCCATTGGGGAGCATTATACTGTGTGTATGTGTGTGTGAGCCATTGGAGAGCATTATACTGCGTGAGGGCCAACGGGGAGCATGATACTATGTGTGAGCTATTGGGGGGCAGTATATTGTGTGTGGGGCCACTAGAGAGCATCATACTGTGCGTGTGTGGGGGAGGGTCACTGGGGAGCAATATACTATGAAGGCATATTGGGGAGCATTATACTAAGTGTTGGGGCCACTTACGAACATTAAACTGTGTGTGGGGCCACTGGGAAGCATTATAGTATGTGTAGTATTGTGTAGGGGTCACTTGGAGGGTCCACTGAGGAACATTACACTGTTTGGCGACTAAAAAATGTTAAGGCTCCTAAATTTTTCAGTGTAGGAGCAAATGGCATCTCGGTATTTTTTGTTAATCTCCAGCACTGACCAAAACCCAACTGAGATGATTTGTGAGAAGCACATAGCGAAGGGAAAGCCGCCCACAAGGTCTCAGCTCCTCCAGGAACTCCTTATAAACTGCTGGAAAACCATTCCAGGTGACAACCTCACAAAGGTGACAGAGGGAAGGCCAAGAGTGTGTAAAGCTGTCACCCAAGCACCAGGGGGCGACTGTGAAGAATCGAAATATAAACATGTTCTTGTTTGTCTGACCGGACAATACAAATCTGCAGCTGTGATGTATTGTAGGAGATGCAGTGAATGCAGCTTTGGAGGTGACTGGAGTATGAAACAGGAAGTAAACTGAGATTTACAAAGTTAGTCAGTAGATCCAAGCAGAAGCGCGGGCGGTGCGCTGACCTACAGGGAACAATATGGCGGCTCAGCTTCTAATTAATCTCACCAGACGATAAGTGTTTTGTAAAATATGAAAATGAAATTCTGTGATTAATCTGGATTAGAAAATAATCCCGCAACGTGTCGAAATGTATAAACCGCGGCCCCTGATAATTACCAGCCGAGCCGCGGAGCTGCCCCTGTCACCCGAGACGCAGCTGACCATCTGTAGCATCAACTCCTGTCCCTGCTGTAATGTGCACAAATCACATCAAATTATAAAGCTGCCGCCATACACATCCCTGTCACTGTAATTAACACTGCCAGGAACAGCAGCTGGAGGACTCCGGAGAGACATAGCGCAGAGAACAGGGAGGGCGGAAAATTATCTACTGCCCCGAAATACACAGGACAAGAGAATCAAGAAACCAAAAGCCTTATAATAGTGGAGATAAAACCCAAACACCGCAGATGGAGCAGACTGTGTATACACAGGAGAACCAAGTATTATAGTAGTTATATTCTACTACATAGCGGTAGTATTATAGTAGTTATATTCTTGTACATAGGAGGCAGTATTATAGTAGTTATATTCTTGTACATAGGAGTAGTATTATAGTAGTTATATTCTTGTACATAGGGGGCAGTATTATAGTAGTTATATTCTTGTACATAGGTGAGTATTATAGTAGTTATATTCTTGTACATAGGAGTAGTATTATAGTAGTTATATTCTTGTACATAGGAGTAGTATTATAGTAGTTATATTCTTGTACATAGGAGTAGTATTATAGTAGTTATATTCTTGTACATAGGAGCAGTATTATAGTAGTTATATTCTTGTACATAGGGGCAGTATTATAGTAGTTATATTCTTGTACATAGGAGGTAGTATTATAGTAGTTATATTCTTGTACATAGGAGGTAGTATTATAGTAGTTATATTCTTGTACATAGGGGGCAGTATTATAGTAGTTATATTCTTGTACATAGGAGCAGTATTATAGTAGTTATATTCTTGTACATAGGGGCAGTATTATAGTAGTTATATTCTTGTACATAGGAGGTAGTATTATAGTAGTTATATTCTTCTACATAGGAGCAGTATTATAGTAGTTATATTCTTCTACATAGGAGCAGTATTATAGTAGTTATATTCCTGTACATAGGAGCAGTATTATAGTAGTTATATTCCTGTACATAGGAGCAGTATTATAGTAGTTATATTCTTGTACATAGGAGTAGTATTATAGTAGTTATATTCTTGTACATAGGAGCAGTATTATAGTAGTTATATTCTTGTATATAGGAGCAGTATTATAGTAGTTATATTCTTGTACATAGTAGTAGTATTATAGTAGTTATATTCTTGTACATAGGAGTAGTATTATAGTAGTTATATTCTTGTACATAGGGGGCAGTATTATAGTAGTTATATTCTTGTACATAGGAGTAGTATTATAGTAGTTATATTCTTGTACATAGGAGCAGTATTATAGTAGTTATATTCCTGTACATAGGAGCAGTATTATAGTAGTTATATTCTTGTACATAGGAGATAGTATTATAGTAGTTATATTCTTGTACATAGGAGCAGTATTATAGTAGTTATATTCTTGTACATAGGAGGTAGTATTATAGTAGTTATATTCTTGTACATAGGAGCAGTATTATAGTAGTTATATTCTTGTACATAGGAGCAGTATTATAGTAGTTATATTCTTGTACATAGGAGCAGTATTATAGTAGTTATATTCTTGTACATAGGAGGTAGTATTATAGTAGTTATATTCTTGTATATAGGAGCAGTATTATAGTAGTTATATTCTTGTACATAGTAGTATTATAGTAGTTATAGTCTTGTACATAGGAGCAGTATTATAGTAGTTATATTCTTGTACATAGGAGCAGTATTATAGTAGTTATATTCTTGTACATAGGAGCAGTATTATAGTAGTTATATTCTTGTACATAGTAGTATTATAGTAGTTATAGTCTTGTACATAGGAGCAGTATTATAGTAGTTATATTCTTGTACACAGGAGTAGTATTATAGTAGTTATATTCTTGCACATAGGAGGCAGTATTATAGCAGTTATATTCTTGTACATAGGAGCTGTATTATAGTAGTTATATTCTTGTACATAGTAGTATTATAGTAGTTATAGTCTTGTACATAGGAGTAGTATTATAGTAGTTATATTCTTGTACATAGGAGGTAGTATTATAGTAGTTATATTCTTGTACATAGGAGTAGTATTATAGCAGTTATATTCTTGTACATAGGAGCAGTATTATAGTAGTTATATTCTTGTACATAGGAGGCAGTATTATAGTAGTTATATTCTTGTACATAGGAGTAGTATTATAGTAGTTATATTCTTGTACATAGGAGCAGTATTATAGTAGTTATATTCTTGTACATAGGAGGCAGTATTATAGTAGTTATATTCTTGTACATAGGGGCAGTATTATAGTAGTTATATTCTTGTATATAGGAGCAGTATTATAGTAGTTATATTCTTGTACATAGGAGTAGTATTATAGTAGTTATATTCTTGTACATAGTAGTATTATAGTAGTTATATTCTTGTACATATGAGCAGTATTATAGTAGTTATATTCTTGTACATAGGAGCAGTATTATAGTAGTTATATTCTTGTACATAGGAGCAATATTATAGTAGTTATATTCTTGTACATAGGAGCAGTATTATAGTAGTTATATTCTTGTACATAGGAGGTAGTATTATAGTAGTTATATTCTTGTACATAGGGGCAGTATTATAGTAGTTATATTCTTGTACATAGGAGGTAGTATTATAGTAGTTATATTCTTGTACATAGGAGCAGTATTATAGTAGTTATATTCTTGTACATAGGAGCAGTATTATAGTAGTTATATTCTAGTACATAGGAGCAGTATTATAGTAGTTATATTCTTGTACATAGGAGGTAGTATTATAGTAGTTATATTCTTGTACATAGGAGCAGTATTATAGTAGTTATATTCTTGTACATAGGAGGTAGTATTATAGTAGTTATATTCTTGTACATAGGAGCAGTATTATAGTAGTTATATTCTTGTACATAGGAGCAGTATTATAGTAGTTATATTCTAGTACATAGGAGAAGTATTATAGTAGTTATATTCTTGTACATAGGGAGCAGTATTATAGTAGTTATATTCTTGTACATAGGGGGCAGTATTATAGTAGTTATATTCTTGTACATAGGAGTAATATTATAGTAGTTATATTCTTGTACATAGGAGTAGTATTATAGTAGTTATATTCTTGTACATAGGAGTAGTATTATAGCAGTTATATTCTTGTACATAGGAGTAGTATTATAGTAGTTATATTCTTGTACATAGGAGCAGTATTATAGTAGTTATATTCTTGTACATAGGAGTAGTATTATAGTAGTTATATTCTTGTACATAGGAGCAGTATTATAGTAGTTATATTCTTGTACACAGGAGTAGTATTATAGTAGTTATATTCTTGTACATAGGAGGCAGTATTATAGCAGTTATATTCTTGTACATAGGAGTAGTATTATAGTAGTTATATTCTTGTACATAGGAGTAGTATTATAGTAGTTATATTCTTGTACATAGGGGCAGTATTATAGTAGTTATATTCTTGTACATAGGAGGTAGTATTATAGTAGTTATATTCTTCTACATAGGAGCAGTATTATAGTAGTTATATTCCTGTACATAGGAGCAGTATTATAGTAGTTATATTCTTGTACATAGTAGTAGTATTATAGTAGTTATATTCTTGTACATAGGAGTAGTATTATAGTAGTTATATTCTTGTACATAGGAGTAGTATTATAGTAGTTATATTCTTGTACATAGGGGGCAGTATTATAGTAGTTATATTCTTGTACATAGGAGTAGTATTATAGTAGTTATATTCTTGTACATAGGAGCAGTATTATAGTAGTTATATTCTTGTACATAGGAGCAGTATTATAGTAGTTATATTCTTGTACATAGGAGCAGTATTATAGTAGTTATATTCTTGTACATAGGAGGTAGTATTATAGTAGTTATATTCTTGTATATAGGAGCAGTATTATAGTAGTTATATTCTTGTACATAGGAGTAGTATTATAGTAGTTATATTCTTGTACATAGTAGTATTATAGTAGTTATAGTCTTGTACATAGGAGCAGTATTATAGTAGTTATATTCTTGTACATAGGAGCAGTATTATAGTAGTTATATTCTTGTACATAGGAGCAGTATTATAGTAGTTATATTCTTGTACATAGTAGTATTATAGTAGTTATAGTCTTGTACATAGGAGTAGTATTATAGTAGTTATATTCTTGTACATAGGAGCAGTATTATAGTAGTTATATTCTTGTACACAGGAGTAGTATTATAGTAGTTATATTCTTGCACATAGGAGGCAGTATTATAGCAGTTATATTCTTGTACATAGGAGCAGTATTATAGTAGTTATATTCTTGTACATAGTAGTATTATAGTAGTTATAGTCTTGTACATAGGAGTAGTATTATAGTAGTTATATTCTTGTACATAGGAGGTAGTATTATAGTAGTTATATTCTTGTACATAGGAGTAGTATTATAGCAGTTATATTCTTGTACATAGGAGCAGTATTATAGTAGTTATATTCTTGTACATAGGAGGCAGTATTATAGTAGTTATATTCTTGTACATAGGAGTAGTATTATAGTAGTTATATTCTTGTACATAGGAGCAGTATTATAGTAGTTATATTCTTGTACATAGGAGGCAGTATTATAGTAGTTATATTCTTGTACATAGGGGCAGTATTATAGTAGTTATATTCTTGTATATAGGAGCAGTATTATAGTAGTTATATTCTTGTACATAGGAGTAGTATTATAGTAGTTATATTCTTGTACATAGTAGTATTATAGTAGTTATAGTCTTGTACATAGGAGCAGTATTATAGTAGTTATATTCTTGTACATAGGAGCAGTATTATAGTAGTTATATTCTTGTACATAGGAGCAATATTATAGTAGTTATATTCTTGTACATAGGAGCAGTATTATAGTAGTTATATTCTTGTACATAGGAGCAGTATTATAGTAGTTATATTCTTGTACATAGGAGGTAGTATTATAGTAGTTATATTCTTGTATATAGGAGCAGTATTATAGTAGTTATATTCTTGTACATAGGAGTAGTATTATAGTAGTTATATTCTTGTACATAGTAGTATTATAGTAGTTATAGTCTTGTACATAGGAGCAGTATTATAGTAGTTATATTCTTGTACATAGGAGCAGTATTATAGTAGTTATATTCTTGTACATAGGAGCAGTATTATAGTAGTTATATTCTTGTACATAGTAGTATTATAGTAGTTATAGTCTTGTACATAGGAGTAGTATTATAGTAGTTATATTCTTGTACATAGGAGCAGTATTATAGTAGTTATATTCTTGTACACAGGAGTAGTATTATAGTAGTTATATTCTTGCACATAGGAGGCAGTATTATAGCAGTTATATTCTTGTACATAGGAGTAGTATTATAGTAGTTATATTCTTGTACATAGGAGCAGTATTATAGTAGTTATATTCTTGTACATAGTAGTATTATAGTAGTTATAGTCTTGTACATAGGAGTAGTATTATAGTAGTTATATTCTTGTACATAGGAGGTAGTATTATAGTAGTTATATTCTTGTACATAGGAGTAGTATTATAGTAGGTATATTCTTGTACATAGGAGGTAGTATTATAGTAGTTATATTCTTGTACATATGAGTAGTATTATAGTAGTTATATTGTTGTACATAGGAGCAGTATTATAGTAGTTATATTCTTGTACATAGGAGTAGTATTATAGTAGTTATATTCTTGTACATAGGAGCAGTATTATAGTAGTTATAGTCTTGTACATAGGAGTAGTATTATAGTAGTTATATTCTTGTACATAGGAGCAGTATTATAGTAGTTATATTCTTGTACATAGGGGGCAGTATTATAGTAGTTATATTCTTGTACATAGGAGGTAGTATTATAGTAGTTATATTATTGTACATAGGAGCAGTATTATAGTAGTTATATTCTTGTACATAGGAGCAGTATTATAGTAGTTATATTCTTGTACATAGGAGCTGTATTATAGTAGTTATATTCTAGTACATAGGAGCAGTATTATAGTAGTTATATTCTTGTACATAGGGAGCAGTATTATAGTAGTTATATTCTTGTACATAGGGGGCAGTATTATAGTAGTTATATTCTTGTACATAGGAGTAATATTATAGTAGTTATATTCTTGTACATAGGAGTAGTATTATAGTAGTTATATTCTTGTACATAGGAGTAGTATTATAGTAGTTATATTCTTGTACATAGGAGCAGTATTATAGTAGTTATATTCTTGTACATAGGAGCAGTATTATAGTAGTTATATTCTAGTACATAGGAGCAGTATTATAGTAGTTATATTCTTGTACATAGGAGTAGTATTATAGTAGTTATATTCTTGTACATAGGAGCAGTATTATAGTAGTTATATTCTTGTACATAGAGGGCAGTATTATAGTAGTTATATTCTTGTACATAGGAGGTAGTATTATAGTAGTTATATTCTTGTACATAGGAGTAGTATTATAGTAGTTATATTCTTGTACATAGGAGGTAGTATTATAGTAGTTATATTCTTGTACATAGGAGTAGTATTATAGTAGCTATATTCTTGTACATAGGAGCAGTATTATAGTAGTTATATTCTTGTACATAGGAGGCAGTATTATAGTAGTTATATTCTTGTACATAGGGGCAGTATTATAGTAGTTATATTCTTGTACATAGGAGCAGTATTATAGTAGTTATATTCTTGTACATAGGAGGCAGTATTATAGCAGTTATATTCTTGTACATAGGAGTAGTATTATAGTAGTTATATTCTTGTACATAGGAGCAGTATTATAGTAGTTATATTCTTGTACATAGTAGTATTATAGTAGTTATATTCTTGTACATAGGAGGCAGTATTATAGCAGTTATATTCTTGTACATAGGAGTAGTATTATAGTAGTTATATTCTTGTACATAGGAGCAGTATTATAGTAGTTATATTCTTGTACATAGGAGGCAGTATTATAGCAGTTATATTCTTGTACATAGGAGTAGTATTATAGTAGTTATATTCTTGTACATAGGAGCAGTATTATAGTAGTTATATTCTAGTACATAGGAGCAGTATTATAGTAGTTATATTCTTGTACATAGGAGTAGTATTATAGTAGTTATATTCTTGTACATAGGGGGCAGTATTATAGTAGTTATATTCTTGTACATAGGAGCAGTATTATAGTAGTTATACTCTTGTACATAGGAGCAGTATTATAGTAGTTATATTCTTGTACATAGGAGCAGTATTATAGTAGTTATATTCTTGTACATAGGAGGGAGTATTATAGTAGTTATATTCTTGTACATAGGGAGCAGTATTATAGTAGTTATATTCTTGTACATAGGGGGCAGTATTATAGTAGTTATATTCTTGTACATAGGAGTAGTATTATAGTAGTTATATTCTTGTACATAGGAGCAGTATTATAGTAGTTATATTCTTGTACATAGGAGGTAGTATTATAGTAGTTAGATTCTTGTACATAGGAGCAGTATTATAGTAGTTATATTCTTGTACATAGGAGGTAGTATTATAGTAGTTATATTCTTGTACATAGGGGGTAGTATTATAGTAGTTATATTCTTGTACATAGGGGTAGTATTATAGTAGTTATATTCTTGTACATAAGAGCAGTATTATAGTAGTTATATTCTTGTACATAAGAGCAGTATTATAGTAGTTATATTCTTGTACATAGGAGCAGTATTATAGTAGTTATATTCTTGTACATAGGAGTAGTATTATAGTAGGTATATTCTTGTACATAGGAGGTAGTATTATAGTAGTTATATTCTTGTACATAGGAGTAGTATTATAGTAGTTATATTCTTGTACATAGGAGCAGTATTATAGTAGTTATATTCTTGTACATAGGAGTAGTATTATAGTAGTTATATTCTTGTACATAGGAGGCAGTATTATAGTAGTTAGATTCTTGTACATAGGAGCAGTATTATAGTAGTTATATTCTTGTACATAGGAGGCAGTATTATAGTAGTTATATTCTTGTACATAGGGGTAGTATTATAGTAGTTATATTCTTGTACATAAGAGCAGTATTATAGTAGTTATATTCTTGTACATAGGAGCAGTATTATAGTAGTTATATTCTTGTACATAGGAGCAGTATTATAGTAGTTATATTCTTGTACATAGGAGCAGTATTATAGTAGTTATATTCTTGTACATAGGAGCAGTATTATAGTAGTTATATTCTTGTACATAGGAGCAGTATTATAGTAGTTATATTCTTGTACATAGGAGTAGTATTATAGTAGTTATATTCTTGTACATAGGAGGCAGTATTATAGTAGTTAGATTCTTGTACATAGGAGCAGTATTATAGTAGTTATATTCTTGTACATAGGAGGTAGTATTATAGTAGTTATATTCTTGTACATAGGGGTAGTATTATAGTAGTTATATTCTTGTACATAAGAGCAGTATTATAGTAGTTATATTCTTGTACATAAGAGCAGTATTATAGTAGTTATATTCTTGTACATAGGAGTAGTATTATAGTAGTTATATTCTTGTACATAGGAGCAGTATTATAGTAGTTATATTCTTGTACATAGGAGTAGTATTATAGTAGTTATATTCTTGTACATAGGAGCAGTATTATAGTAGTTATATTCTTGTACACAGGAGCAGTATTATAGTAGTTATATTCTTGTACATAGGAGGCAGTATTATAGTAGTTATATTCTTGTACATAGGAGTAGTATTATAGTAGTTATATTCTTGTACATAGGAGCAGTATTATAGTGGTTATATTCTTGTACATAGGAGCAGTATTATAGTAGTTATATTCTTGTACATAGGAGCAGTATTATAGTAGTTATATTCTTGTACATAGGACGTAGTATTATAGTAGTTATATTCTTGTACATAGGAGTAGTATTATAGTAGTTATATTCTTGTACATAGGAGGTAGTATTATAGTAGTTATATTCTTGTACATAGGAGTAGTATTATAGTAGCTATATTCTTGTACATAGGAGGTAGTATTATAGTAGTTATATTCTTGTACATAGGAGCAGTATTATAGTAGATATATTCTTGTACATAGCAGCAGTATTATAGTAGTTATATTCTTGTACATAGGAGCAGTATTATAGTAGTTATATTCTTGCACATAGGGGGCAGTATTATAGTAGTTTTAGACTTTTTAGAACAGTACATAGTATCCAGGCTTATCTGCTGGCTCAGCAGACTGGTTTATCACCTCTTAAAGGGCACTGCGTTCTTCAGGGCTGTCTCCACATCACTGACATTTCCTCTTGCTAGCTCACTGACAGTAATGAATCCGGCATTGTACAGCGCTCTCGCCCTCTGAGCATTCAGCAGATCCAGGCGGACCAGGTCACAGAGCTCTCGCTGTACACCAAATGTCAGTCGGCTCTGGAACTGAGATAGAAGAAGCTCCATATTGTGCCATCCCAGGCGATTACTGAAAACCGTCACCATACCTGAAGGACACAATGCAGGTGACACATTGTAACAAAGCACAGCAGTCATAAGTGTCAGCTATAGTATTTTATAGGATTGCAGGACTGGTATATAGACAGCCCCAAACAGGACATATTCAGCTCTGCTACATGTATATCCATGGTGCACTATGATATCTGCTTTACTATACCACTGACAGTCTCATTCGCTCCTAGCTCACCTGCATAGGTAGCGGCGGACTGCTGCAGGGACTGGAGCTGACCCCGGCTGCAGCAATACTTTTTGGTTAATTCTGACAATGGGACTTCACTAATTAAATCCAACAGAACCAGACTGGTGTAGAACCTGGGGAGCGAAAACACACAAAAAACAAACTATAGAGGGGTCTAGAAGAGAGTAAAACAAGTAATGAGCAGGAGGAGGAGGTTGAGAGGGAGAACGAGGAGAAGAGGGAGAACGAGGAGAAGGAGAACGAGGAGAAGGAGAACGAGGAGAAGGAGAACGAGGAGAAGGAGAAAGAGGAGAAGGAGAACGAGGAGAAGGAGAACGAGGAGAAGGAGAACGAGGAGAAGGAGAACGAGGAGAAGGAGAACGAGGAGAAGGAGAACGAGGAGAAGGAGAACGAGGAGAAGGAGAACGAGGAGAAGGAGAACGAGGAGAAGGAGAACGAGGAGAAGGAGAACGAGGAGAAGGAGAACGAGGAGAAGGAGAACGAGGAGAAGGAGAAAGAGGAGAAGGAGAACGAGGAGAAGGAGAACGAGGAGAAGGAGAACGAGGAGAAGGAGAACGAGGAGAAGGAGAACGAGGAGAAGGAGAACGAGGAGAAGGAGAACGAGGAGAAGGAGAACGAGGAGAAGGAGAACGAGGAGAAGGAGAACGAGGAGAAGGAGAACGAGGAGAAGGAGAACGAGGAGAAGGAGAACGAGGAGAAGGAGAACGAGGAGAAGGAGAACGAGGAGAAGGAGAACGAGGAGAAGGAGAACGAGGAGAAGGAGAACGAGGAGAAGGAGAACGAGGAGAAGGAGAACGAGGAGAAGGAGGAGGAGAAGAGGGAGAACGAGGAGAAGGAGGAGGAGAAGAGGGAGAACGAGGAGAAGGAGAACGAGGAGAAGGAGAACAAGGAGAAGGAGAACGAGGAGAAGGAGAACGAGGAGAAGGAGAACGAGGAGAAGGAGAACGAGGAGAAGGAGAACGAGGAGAAGGAGAACGAGGAGAAGGAGAACGAGGAGAAGGAGAACGAGGAGAAGGAAAACGAGGAGAAGGAGAACGAGAAGGAAAACGAGGAGAAGGAGAACGAGGAGAAGGAAAACGAGGAGAAGGAGAACGAGGAGAAGGAAAACGAGGAGAAGGAGAACGAGAAGGAAAACGAGGAGAAGGAGAACGAGAAGGAAAACGAGGAGAAGGAGAACGAGGAGAAGGAGAACGAGGAGAAGGAGAACGAGGAGAAGGAGAACGAGGAGAAGGAGAACGAGGAGAAGGAGAACGAGGAGAAGGAGAACGAGGAGAAGGAGAACGAGGAGAAGGAGCAGAGGGCCGCTCCACACACAGTCACATCCAGGGAGCGGCGGTGCCGTCAGTGCCAGTCAGCTCCCGCACAGCAGATAGTCAGTGTGTATGTAATGTAGTGTCACCTCTTATGGATGGCGATCTGCCGCTGCTGTCGGTCATTTCTAGCGATGATTTTTCCCTTTACGGATCGGGCCAAGAATCCTTCCTCAATCCCCACCAGCTCGGCCACGCGTTTCATGGACACAGAGAGCTTCTCCCACAGACAGAAGAACTGGTACCAGTCGATGGTGGCCCACTCCTCATATACAGGGGTGACCTGAGCCAACGCAAGACCACAGAGTCAATAATAGATGGTGGGTGGACAGGACACCATCCAAGGGGTCATGTGATCACTTACCAGATAAAGGATGTGCAGGTCGTTCTCCAGGACAAAGCCCTTCATCGCTCTCTGAAGATCTGCAAATATCCCCAGAGCCTCAGTGGGCGACAGTGAGGAGGACAGGGTGGCGGAGCCGAGCTTTGTGGGGCGATAAACCTCGACTGCCAAGAGAGACGTCAGAAAGGAAAACATCAGCTGAACCTGTGCCTGGTGTTATCACACGGAGGTCCAAAATTACCCCCCATGTAGGGCATTTACCCCAGAGCCACATATGTAATCCCTGGTACAGATCAGTCCTGCGCCCACCCCAGCAGGGGACCCGCAGTCATTACCTTTGCTTCCGTCCCGCTCCTCCTCCACCACCTGTATGAACTCGTTCCTCAGCAGCCAGTCCACACACGCCTCAATGGCCCCGTGGTCCCTGCGCTCCGGATCCCCATCGTCTTCTCTCAGAGATGCAGCCAGCAGGGTACATGAGGCGTAAATCCGGACATCATTGGGCGTGTCTGCCACCCCCGCCAACTATGATCTGGGTACAAATCAGAATCAGCGGTTACTCAGCGTCCTCTCTGTCCTGTAGTTTTGGGGGTAAAGTCTTACGGGGGACCCGATATGGTGCCCATAGGGTTTATCATCCCGGATACCAGAGACTAGTGGATGACCGGCACACAAGATCCTGGTGCTGACTAGTGTCCAGTACTAACGCTCAGCCATTATACGGGGCCCGGAGCCACCTGCACCAATACCCTGCACAGTACACAGACCAGACTGATCCAGGGGCTGCTCTGGGTCTGAATGAATGGTTGGTTGGCCAAGTTATCCCCAGTCCACATTATAGGGTATGCTATGCAGATCGGTGGAGGTCCGACCACTCAGTCCTCACCGTTCACAAGAGCCAGGGATTTCTGTCCTGTGTTGTGAATAGCACAGAGATCGGGCAGAGTGAATGGCGATCGGGCAGAGTGAATGGTGATCGGGCAGAGTGAATGGTGATCGGGCAGAGTGAATGGCGATCGGGCAGAGTGAATGGTGATCGGGCAGTTTCCTCCACTCCATTCATTCCATTGAGAATGCCGAAGACAGCCAAAGTACAGTGCTCAGCTATGTCCACCGCTCCCACTGAAATATATGGAGCAGAGCACACACTGCCCGATCGCCATGCACACTGCCCGATCGCCATTCACTCTGCCCGATCGCCATTCACTCTGCCCGATCGCCATTCACTCTGCCCGATCGCCATTCACTCTGCCCGATCGCCATTCACTCTGCCCGATCGCCATGCACTCTGCCCGATCGCCATGCACACTGCCCGATCGCCATTCACTCTGCCCGATCGCTATTTAGTACAGGGCACCATACTTTCCCGTTCTCCTGACAAGGGATCACTTGGACAGATGAGAACACCTTTCCTTTAGCAGAGTCTTTTCTGGGGTAATGTAGGGTCATATTACTATAGGTTACTGTTCGGCGGAGGGAGACTTTACCCAGCACACTACATTATCACCTCTCACCTCCAGAATCGCGCGGATCATGCTGCCCGTCACTCCGGCCCCTTCTTTCCGCAGGAGGCAGCTCTGCACCGGCTTCAGAGACCCCTGCAGTAAACTGATGCCCTTTGCCCTCTCCACCGGCTTACATACGAGGATACTTTCCCCTGCAGAGGACAGAAGCGGAGATCAGGCCCTTCCTGCCTTATCTCTGTATAGTGCGACGCTCTGCAGATTATTACATTCGTCTGTCCCTTCCGTCACTCACCTTCAGTGTCGACCCCTTTGCGGCCGGCTCTCCCCGCCATCTGTTTATAGGTCAGGATATCCAGGAGGCGTCCATTAAATAGCGGGGTCCTAATGATGACCCGTCGAGCTGGGAGGTTGACCCCGGATGACAAGGTGGAGGTTGCAGCGAGGACACGGACAATGCCCTGCCGGAAGGCGCCTTCTACCACATCGCGCTCATCAAAGGTCAGCCCTGCGGACACACAAAGGACGTACAGAGAGGACAGACGGAAAACGGACAAGACCAGGACCAATCAGGATTTATAATGGGAAGTACCGGCATGATGAAAGGCCACGCCCCAGGGAACGGTGCGTCCAAGTATGGAGTCCAGGCCAGCCGGACATCGCTTCAGCTGACCCATCACGTCCTGTATGCCGTCCTTGTCCAGGACCACGGGGGTGACGCTCGGCTCCAATCTGCCATCTAAGAAAACACTGACAACTATAAGTCAGGACACAGAGTAATGCACAGTAACAGGGAACATTTATTACTGGCACATTTATATTTGACAATTTCATAAAACTAATTTTCAGAAATTTCACAATTTAAGGCAGAACAGTGGGATGGTGGCGCCACCTGGTGTACACATTGTAAATGACAGCTCCAAGGACTCGCTCAGCCTTCTGCTCGGCACTATGAGAAGTTCTGTCATTTTTAAGATCTTTGCTTGCTGTCAGTAAACATCCTGAGATAATACTTCTCACAGCTGAGGATTTGCTACAATGTATCCAGGCTAGACAATCCTCCATGAAGATCACCCTCTAGAAGGATACATTGTAACATAATCTGGTGGTAATGCCCTCATATTTGCCCCATTTATGATGAGAGCCTCCTCGTCTTACCCGCTGCCTCCTGCATCGCCCGCTGATACAGGTTGTAGAACTCGCGGGCGATGGTATCCGCCAACTTCTCACACCAGTTCTTGGATGGGCAGAAGATTAGGATGGAATGGCCGCCCCGGACCGTCTCATAGCAAAGACTGACAATATGGTCGTCATCCCCCTGCGATAAACGGAGACATGAGTGAGAATCAATGTAAGATCACCCCAACACCCCCGCACATCATGTATCACCCCCTCCCCAGCATTACACCCCAACCCCCCCCCGCACAGTGCGCACATCATGTATCACCCCCTCCCCAGCATTACACCCCAACCCCCCCGCAGTGCGCACATCATGTATCACCCCCGCTCAGTGCCCACACATGTATACACCCCCCGCGCAGTGCGCACATCATGTATCACCCCCTCCCCAGCATACCCCCACCCCCCCGCACAGTGCGCACATCATGTATCACCCCCCCCCCCCCCCCCCGCACAGTGCGCACATCATGTATCACCCCCGCCCCAGTGCGCACATCATGTATCACCCCCCGCACAGTGCGCACATCATGTATCACCCCCTCCCCAGCATTACCCCCCAACCCCCCCGCACAGTGCGCACATCATGTATCACCCCCCCCCCGCACCCCCGCAGTGCGCACATCATGTATCACCCCCTCCCCAGCATACACCCCACCCCCCCCGCACAGTGCGCACATCATGTATCACCCCCGCACAGTGCGCACATCATGTATCACCCCCTCCCCAACCCCCCCCCCGCACAGTGCGCACATCATGTATCACCCCCCTCCCCCACAGTGCCCACATCATGTATCACCCCTCCCCAGCATCACCCCCCCCGCACAGTGCGCACATCATGTATCACCCCCTCCCCAACCCCCCCCGCACAGTGCGCACATCATGTATCACCCCCTCCCCAACCCCCCCCGCACAGTGCACACATCATGTATCACCCCCGCACAGTGCGCACATCATGTATCACCCCCGCACAGTGCGCACATCATGTATCACCCCCCTCCCCCAACCCCCCCCGCACAGTGCGCACATCATGTATCACCCCCGCACAGTGCGCACATCATGTATCACCCCCCTCCCCAACCCCCCCCGCACAGTGCGCATATCATGTATCACCCCCGCACAGTGCGCACATCATGTATCACCCCCCTCCCCAGCATTACACCCTCCCCAGCATTACACCCCATTTCTGACCTTAACATGTAGTAAAGGCTCAAACTCCCGCACCGGGGTCATGGAGGAATCATAGAAAGTTCTGCTGATTTTGACTTGTTCCTTCAGGGGGACAGGACGGAAGTCGGTGTGGTAGAGCTCGGCACTGAGCCAAGATGCCAGCAGGCTGAGATTGGGCAGGGTGGCGCTCATCCCCACAATCTGCACCTCGTTCCGGGAGGCGCTGGAGTCTTTCTTCCTGCAAATTGATTAGGATGGTCTTCAATACCAGCAGTGACCACACAGAACATGGAGGCGCTCTCTGCCCCGGGACCACCTGATAATAAACCACTCACTTGGCCGCAGTTTTCTGAGTCACGTACTGAATTTTGGTCAGGAGAAGCTCCAGCAGATAACCGCGATGCGAATCCCCCAACATGTGCAGCTCGTCCACCACCATCATCCCTGCAGGTAGAGACCACAACACCCATCATCATCATCATCATCAGTACAAGGTGAGAGCCCCCCTTGTAGCAGAGCTTAATACACACCCAGCAGATCGATCCTGTTCTCCTCGATCAGTCGGTTCACCAGACCATTTGCTTTCTCGATGGTGCAGACGGCGACATCCAGAGAGGTGAAGCCCCCGGCCGGAGCGGAGCTGCCCATGTACCCGCCGACCCGGACACCGACCTCCTGGAACAGGTTCTGGAAGGCGAGAAGTTACAGAACATCATGAAGTAAAGCACCTCCTGATCTCTAGTGGCCCAACATAGACCGGCACCTCCTGATCTCTAGTGGCCCGGCATAGACCGGCACCTCCTGATCTCTAGTGGCCCGGCATAGACCGGCACCTCCTGATCTCTAGTGGCCCGGCATAGACCGGCACCTCCTGATCTCTAGTGGCCCGGCATAGACCGGCACCTCCTGATCTCTAGTGGCCCGGCATAGACCGGCACCTCCTGATCTCTAGTGGCCCGGCATAGACCGGCACCTCCTGATCTCTAGTGGCCCGGCATAGACCGGCACCTCCTGATCTCTAGTGGCCCGGCATAGACCGGCACCTCCTGATCTCTAGTGGCCCGGCATAGACCGGCACCTCCTGATCTCTAGTGGCCCGGCATAGACCGGCACCTCCTGATCTCTAGTGGCCCGGCATAGACCGGCACCTCCTGATCTCTAGTGGCCCGGCATAGACCGGCACCTCCTGATCTCTAGTGGCCCAACATAGACCGGCACCTCCTGATCTCTAGTGGCCCGGCATAGACCGGCACCTCCTGATCTCTAGTGGCCCAACATAGACCGGCACCTCCTGATCTCTAGTGGCCCGGCATAGACCGGCACCTCCTGATCTCTAGTGGCCCGGCATAGACCGGCACCTCCTGATCTCTAGTGGCCCGGCATAGACCGGCACCTCCTGATCTCTAGTGGCCCGGCATAGACCGGCACCTCCTGATCTCTAGTGGCCCAACATAGACCGGCACCTCCTGATCTCTAGTGGCCCAACATAGACCGGCACCTCCTGATCTCTAGTGGCCCGGCATAGACCGGCACCTCCTGATCTCTAGTGGCCCGGCATAGACCGGCACCTCCTGATCTCTAGTGGCCCGGCATAGACCGGCACCTCCTGATCTCTAGTGGCCCGGCATAGACCGGCACCTCCTGATCTCTAGGGGCCCGGCATAGACCGGCACCTCCTGATCTCTAGGGGCCCGGCATAGACCGGCACCTCCTGATCTCTAGGGGCCCGGCATAGACCGGCACCTCCTGATCTCTAGTGGCCCGGCATAGACCGGCACCTCCTGATCTCTAGGGGCCCGGCATAGACCGGCACCTCCTGATCTCTAGGGGCCCGGCATAGACCGGCACCTCCTGATCTCTAGGGGCCCGGCATAGACCGGCACCTCCTGATCTCTAGTGGCCCGGCATAGACCGGCACCTCCTGATCTCTAGTGGCCCGGCATAGACCGGCACCTCCTGATCTCTAGGGGCCCGGCATAGACCGGCACCTCCTGATCTCTAGTGGCCCGGCATAGACCGGCACCTCCTGATCTCTAGTGGCCCGGCATAGACCGGCACCTCCTGATCTCTAGGGGCCCAACATAGACCGGCACCTCCTGATCTCTAGTGGCCCGGCATAGACCGGCACCTCCTGATCTCTAGTGGCCCGGCATAGACCGGCACCTCCTGATCTCTAGTGGCCCGGCATAGACCGGCACCTCCTGATCTCTAGTGGCCCGGCATAGACCGGCACCTCCTGATCTCTAGGGGCCCGGCATAGACCGGCACCTCCTGATCTCTAGTGGCCCGGCATAGACCGGCACCTCCTGATCTCTAGTGGCCCGGCATAGACCGGCACCTCCTGATCTCTAGTGGCCCGGCATAGACCGGCACCTCCTGATCTCTAGTGGCCCGGCATAGACCGGCACCTCCTGATCTCTAGTGGCCCGGCATAGACCGGCACCTCCTGATCTCTAGGGGCCCAGCATAGACCGGCACCTCCTGATCTCTAGGGGCCCGGCATAGACCGGCACCTCCTGATCTCTAGTGGCCCGGCATAGACCGGCACCTCCTGATCTCTAGGGGCCCGGCATAGACCGGCACCTCCTGATCTCTAGTGGCCCGGCATAGACCGGCACCTCCTGATCTCTAGGGGCCCGGCATAGACCGGCACCTCCTGATCTCTAGGGGCCCGGCATAGACCGGCACCTCCTGATCTCTAGTGGCCCGGCATAGACCGGCACCTCCTGATCTCTAGGGGCCCGGCATAGACCGGCACCTCCTGATCTCTAGTGGCCCGGCATAGACCGGCACCTCCTGATCTCTAGTGGCCCGGCATAGACCGGCACCTCCTGATCTCTAGTGGCCCGGCATAGACCGGCACCTCCTGATCTCTAGTGGCCCGGCATAGACCGGCACCTCCTGATCTCTAGGGGCCCAGCACAGCTGCTTATAACTTCTAGGGGGCAGTACACCTTGTATTATGAGGACATGCTGGTTTCAGGGTGATGGTCTGTTCCTGTTACCTGCAGGTAGAAGGTCTTTTCTTTGGTTACGGAGACAAAGGGCAGGATGAATATGGCTTTCTTGCGCGTCTCCAGGACTCTCTTCAGGATCAGCAGTTCGGCCACCAGAGTCTTCCCGGCACTTGTTGGAGCTGAGGAGAAATGTGAGGTCAGTGGCCTGTGCTGGACAACTCCATACATAGCAATCCCCTCATAGCATGGCGGACTACAACCACATACAGTACAGACCAAAAGTTTGGACACACCTTCTCATTCCAAGAGTTTTCTGTATTTTCATGACTATAACAATTGTAGATTCACACTGAAGGCATCAAAACTATGAATTACCACATGTGGAATTATATACTTAACAAAAAAGTGAAACAACTGAAAATATGTCTTATATTCTAGGTTCTTCACAGTAGCCACCTTTTGCTTTGATTACTGCTTTGCACACTCTTGGCATTCTCTTGATGAGCTTCAAGAGGTAGTCACCTGAAATGGTCTTCCAACAGTCTTGAAGGAGTTCCCAGAGATGCTTAGCACTTGTTGGCCCTTTTGCCTTCACTCTGCGGTCCAGCTCACCCCAAACCATCTGGATTGGGTTCAGGTCTGGTGACTGTGGAGGCCAGGTCATCTGGCGTAGCACCCCATCACTCTCCTTCTTGGTCACATAGCCCTTACACAGTCTGGAGGTGTTTGGGGTCATTGTCCTGTTGGTCCAACTAAACGCAAACCGGATGGAATAGCATGCCGCTGCAAGATGCTGTGGTAACCATGCTGGTTCAGAATAAATCCCCAACAGTGTCCCCAGCAAAGCCCCCCCACACCATCACACCTCCTCCTCCATGCGTCACGGTGGGAACCAGGCATGTACAGTCCATTCCTTCACCTTTTCTGCCTCGCACAAAGACACGGTGGTTGGAACCAAAGATCTCAAATTTGGACTCCTCAGACCAAAGCCCAGATTTCCACAGGTCTAATGTCCATTCCTTGTGTTCTTCTTGTGCTTGTTGCCTGTCCTTAGCAGTGGTTTCCTAGCAGCTATTTTACCATGAAGGCCTGCTGCACACAGTCTCCTCTTAACAGTTGTTGTAGAGATGTGTCTGCTGCTAGAACTCTGTGTGGCATTGACCTGGTCTCTAATCTGAGCTGCTGTTAACCTGCGATTTCTGAGGCTGGTGACTCGGATGAACTTATCCTCCGCAGCAGAGGTGACTCTTGGTCTTCCTTTCCTGGGGCGGTCCTCATGTGAGCCAGTTTCTTTGTAGCGCTTGATGGTTTTGGCCACTGCACTTGGGGACACTTTCAAAGTTTGCCCAATTTTTCGGACTGACTGACCTTCATTTCTTAAAGTAATGATGGACTCTCGTTTTTCTTTACTTAGCTGCTTTTTTCTTGCCATAATACAAATTCTAACACTCCATTCAGTAGGACTATCAGCTGTGTATCCACCTGACTTCTGAACAACACAACTGATGGTCCCAACCCCATTTATAAGGCAAGAAATCCCACTTATTAAACCTGACAGGGCACACCTGTGAAGTGAAAACCATTTCAGGTGACTACCTCTTGAAGCTCATCAAGAGAATGCCAAGAGTGTGCAAAGCAGTAATCAGAGCAAAAGGTGGCTACTTTGAAGAACCTAGAACATAAGACATATTTTAAGTTGTTTCACACTTTTTTGGTAAGTATATAATTCCACATGTGGTAATTCATAGTTTTGATGCCTTCAGTGTGAATCTACAATTTTTATAGTCATGAAAATACAGAAAACTCTTGGAATGAGAAGGTGCGTCCAAACTTTTGGTCTGTACTGTACATAGCAATCTCTCCATAATGTGGCGGACTACACTTACCAGAATACACCAGGTTCTTCCCTCCCAGCACCTGGCCCTGCATCAGACACTCCGCCTGCCACTCAAACATCTGCAGCACCCCGAGGCTGGCGTACTTGTCCAGGACGGCTCTGGGCAGCCCCCAACTCTCCAGCAGCAGCTTGTCCGCCAGCTCAGCCGGCACCGCCATGTGGAGTCCTTGTCCTGCGGGGACATCAGACACGTGAGGAGTTTATTTACATCATCTATAATAAATGATCCCCCCCAATCAGTGTCCCGCCATATTCACCTGTCGCACACAGGCTGCCGTCCAGCAGCGAGCGGTCCAGACCAGAGGGGGGCGCCAGGACTGACATGGAGAGGTTGTTGCTTTGCTGCTGCCTGCTGCGCTTCTCCAGCATGGACGCCTGCTGCCCGGGGCTGAACAGGATATAGTCCCTGTTAGAGCTGGACACGGCGCTGGTATCCGCCGACCCCCCCCGTGCCCGCGCCCCGGAGTCGTGGAGAAGTCCTGCTGTTCGGAGGTCGGGGCTTGCGGTGTGTACGGAGAGCGGCTTTCTTAGATCTCGAGGGACTTGCAGAATCCTCGGAGCCCGGACTGGACAGGGAGCGCGGCCGGACACGTTTTCGGCTGTTGTGGGGGCCCAGGACACCTTTGGTGCTCGACGTCGCCATTTTAGGATCATTTTCCTTAGCCGTTAATCCCCCAAACAAGATGGTGGCCAGGTTGGCCTTTGTAGTCGGCGGTTTGTGCGGTTTCTGCATTGTGACAGTTTGTCATCCGCTTAGTGTATCGTATGGCGGGTGGTTACTTTTCACATCACCGTGGAAATCGCGTTTTATAAGCCGCATCTTCAGACTGGGTCCCCTTGTGTGACGAGGACGTAATATCAGGACGCGAGACCCCCAACATGTCCGAGCCTGCGGAGGACACAAGAAGATATGAGAATACGCGGCGAGCGGCCGCCATCTTGTAGTTGGCGCACATAAATCATTAGTGACAAGTCGCTATAACAGCGGTCTACGGCCTGTGGGTCTCCAGCTGTGACAAAACTACAACTCCCAGGCTTTGGCTGTCAGGGCATGCTGGGACTTGTAGTTTTACCACTTCTGTAAGGCCCCAGGTAGTAGAATACTGGTAGAAGTGACGTCATCAGTGGACAGAACCACCTTCACTGTGTCAGCTCCCCCCACCTCCTGCATACAATGATCTGCCCCGGCCCGGTTCTTACCCCCTCTTCCTGCCCCGGTTCTTACCCTCTCTTCCTGCCCCGGCCCGGTTCTTACCCCCTCTTCCTGCCCCGGTTCTTACCCCCTCTTCCTGCCCCGGCCCGGTTCTTACCCCCTCCGCCGCCTCCTCCTCCTCTCCCCGGTTCCCAGCATCAGTCTCCTCGGGCCGGATCCGCAGCCGCCTGACAGGTTTGAACTACGCGCGCCGGGACACGTCATCACCGCTGCGACCCGCTGACCGCGCCGCGGCCATCTTTGTTGTGGGCAGCGACTTCATACAGGGGGTCACTTAACTCATTCCAGAGAGAGTTTTCCTTCTCAGTAGCTACAGGGTTAATGAGACCTCCTCTGTTTGTCATTGTATATTCCTTCTGTGACATAGTATGTGGGAAATAACTACAAAACTGGAGGGGGGGGGGCAACAAACTAAATCTTCATCACCCTGCAAAGGGTTAACCTGTAATGAGGTCAGCTGATCCCTATGTTATAACTAGGCAGTAGGGAGTGAGGGAGTAGTCAGTCAGCTGTTCTGAGCTCAGGTGAGTGCTGGGGGTCACTGACAACCTGATAGTGTGCTCATTCTGGTGGCTGCAGAGGTTGTCAGCTGTGCTCTGCAGGCTATTGCACCAGTATGGATTTTCATTCTATGGTTGGGGGTGCAGAATGAACCAAAACATTGGAGGAGGGAAAAACAGCCCATCTGCTCTATACGTGGGGAGCACGGCCACAAAATAATAGCCGGTGCCCTCTGAAGACTTTTATAGGTGTTGTGTATTGTATTCACGGTGTCTGCATGTTCTTATCAATGTGGAAAGCTCCACTGTATGGAAGATGGAGACTCTGTGTCTTGTCCATAGAGTACTGGGGGGGTATTTGCCATCTTTGTATCTTCCCGATCTTGTATGTCAGGGGTTACTTCACCTTCAAACTGTGGGCTGTCTGGGGTTATGTCTTGTACTTGTCTGTACCCCTATAGGTAGTGTCACCATACTGTGTGACATATTGGCTGATCCTCAGTAATATTTGGGTTATACCCCAGAGCTGCGCTCACTATTCTGCTGGTGCAGTCACTGTGTACATACATTACATTACTTATCCTGTACTGATCCTGAGTTACATCCTGTATTATTCTCCCGGGCTGCGCTCCTTTCTGCTGGTGCGTCAGTGTACAACATACATTACTTATCCTGTACTGATCCTGAGTTACATCCTGTATTATACTCCAGAGCTGCGCTCACTATTCTGCTGGTGCAGTCACTGTGTACATACATTACATTACTTATCCTGTCTGACTGGTTCTCCTGTATTATACTCCAGAGCTGCACTCACTATTCTGCTGGTGCAGTCACTGTGTACATACATTACATTACTTATCCTGTCTTATCCTGGTTACATTCTGTATTCCCTGAGTTGCACTCCTATCTGCTGGTGTGTCCTGTGTCTTTTCTTACTTTCCTGTATTATACTCCAGAGCTGCGCTCACTATTCTGCTGGTGCAGTCACTGTGTACATACATTACATTACTTATCCTGTACTGATCCTGAGTTACATCCTGTATTATACTCCAGAGCTGCCTCACTTTCTGCTGGTGCGCTGCATTTTTTTTTTTTTTTATTTATTTTTTTTTTTTTTTTTTTATTCTGATTTATTTTTTGTATTATACTCCAGAGCTGCGCTCACTATTCTGCTGGTGACAGTCACTGTGTACATACATTACATTACTTATCCTGTACTGATCCTGTGTTACATCCTGTATTATACTCCAGAGCTGCGCTCACTATTCTGCTGGTACAGTCACTGTGTACATACATTACATCTTTCCTGTACTGATCCTGTGTTACATCCTGTATTATACTCCAGAGCTGCGCTCACTATTCTGCTGGTACAGTCACTGTGTACATACATTACATTACTTATCCTGTATTATACTCCAGAGCTGCACTCACTATTCTGCTGGTACAGTCACTGTGTACATACATTACATTACTTATCTGGAGTATAATACAGGATGGTATATAATGTATATGGGGCCTCCACTGTTAATATGCCTTACAGTAATTCTGTATAGAAGGTCTATTAAATGTGATGCCTTCCAGTCTCTTTAGGTTCAGTCCCTTCTGCATAAACAATGGATCAGAAATTCTACGAGAACTTTTCTTGGTTTCCCTCCAGTCCCAAAGACAAGACAGAGAAGACGCACTACAGGTAACTAGAGGAATATTCTGGCTCCATATAGAAGGGTCTCTATCTCTGCTGTCACCCTTTAGGACCCTTCATTGTTTCCTCCCACTGGATTGGTCATGTTCTGGACACACAGCTGTAGGGCTTGGTACAGTGCTGGTATCTGCACAGTGTATAGTAACGCACCCTGCAGCTGTGTCCATCAGACTTTTCTGCCAGGGAGTAGTATACAGTGATGATATACCCCTGTACTCCTCAGACACGACTGCTGTGACCTGATGCGGATCTGCAGACGGCGGGTACTGGGCCACTCTCCATACACAGCACCCGTCCATGACTGTGTGAAGCTGCTGGAAGAGGTGAGGACTTGCCACCACCCTGGAGGGCACTTACACTGCTGATCCTGCAGTGTATCAGTCATGTTCATCAGCACCCCGTATCTCAGCTTCTTACAGATGGCAGCTCTTCGCGGGCGGCCTGTAGATGTCGGGCGTCTTCTCTGCAGGATTCCTGCTCTCTGGCTTTGGTTTTCTCCCCGATGTTCCAGATTCTTGCCAGGCGTCATGAGGAGGAGCGAAGACACCGAGCGGCCCTGGAGTGAGTATAATGTATAACACTGACGTAGTACTACAATATACGACTTCTCTATAAGTTTGTGCCCCCCATTATCTCGCTAACCTTGATCTTCGCGTACACAGATCTCCCTTCCAGCTGTTACGTGGTCTGTTCCTGCAGTTGGATATGATGCGTCGCTGGAATAAGTTGGTGACGGCGCTGCCGCGGCTCCAGGATCTCCTAGAGGTGAACCTACCCCTAGTCCTCCATACAATCTTCCTGACACTGGCCGGGCCACAGTGCAGGGTCTCACTGTGAGATCCCTTTAAGGTCCCTGACTACCAGTATCTGGCACTACTTCAGCACTCTGGTCAGAGCCTTCTGATGCCTGTTGTGGTCTCTCCTTACTGACTGTTTCCCTTGCAGGTGTGCTCTACTGTGTTGGTCCCGAGGCCGCAGAGCATGTGCCTGTCCTGCAGAGGGTGCCAGGCGGCGGAGTTGGAGGTCAGTGGAGGTCATTTGTGTACCAACGTTGCTTGCTCTTTAGTAGTTCTGACACCTCATTGTACATTTCGGGCTGTGCCCCAATATGAAGCCTCTTCTCTCCTACAGTCTGTGCCCAGATGGGGGATCTGAAATGTTCTGATTCCTTCTCAGGTGTTTCCAGGCAAAAGGCAGAAATCCAGCAGTCGTCGGGCGGTGTGTCGGAGGTTGGAGGAGCGCAGACACACTATAGACCTATATGGTGAGGATATGCCTGATTCCTTGGGGTCTCCCTGTCAGGAGTACAGGGGTTCCTGGCTCAGATGACGACTATTCCAGCAGTGATCTGTTCTGTCTCCTGCAGACTGTGTATGTGATCCAGAGCAGACTGGCGACATATTGGAGAAGGAAGAGCGATCTGACCAGAGACCGAAACCGGTGAGTGACATTGGCGCTGCCCAACTACCCCACTGATGTCCGGGGTGGTAATAGACTCTCTTACCCCCCAACAGGGTCTTCTGGCCTCAATCCATCAGCTGAAGAACTCTCTGAAGAAGGATTTGGAGACTCATCAGCTCTATCTCCGGGCTATGGAGACCCGACTGAGCGGCCTAGAGCGTCGTTCACAGGATGTCACCAGACACCTGGAGAGAGCCAGTAAGTGCGGAGGCCGTGCACTACTCACCCATCATCCTCATGATCTCCTACACATAGGTCTGATATCTCCCCTCCCCGCACCTTGGTCTTATGACTGTTCTTCTGACAGATCTGGAGCTGGAAGCCATTAAACAAGGAAGCGTCACCCTGAAGACTCTCGTGGACCAGCAGATCTCCTCTTGTCCTGATGCTGAAGACTTGGAGGATTATGAGGATTGTTTGAGGGAAGAATGGCAGCGTAGCGGGCGGGCAGGGAGGAGCGAGCATCCTGTAGGTAGACCTAGAGGCTTGGAATAGGCCTGCACCATATAGATTAGAACCGCTTACATTTTCTATCTTCTCATCCCTTCAGGAATCTTGCAGAAAAAATGAAACCGTCCGCAGCTGTGCCAGTGAGTATCCAGCAGGTGGCGTCGGTGAACACCAGAGGGAGGAGCTACAGAGCTGTCAGCGCCATGTCAGTGTGAGTACGCGGGGAGCGCCGGGTATGGGGCAGTGCCTTACTATAAAACCTGCCCAGAGCACCTGAGACCGTCGCAGAGCTCTTATTCTGGGGCAGCTTCGAGTTTTAGATCTCTGCTTTCTGCCAGTGAATGGTACACTGGGTGGGCTGAAGCCCCTCAAAGTTTGTCTTGAGTACTGCTTTGACTTGTAGTCCTCCAGGACTTACCACCTGAGATCTTTCACGAATTTCCTTTCCTCTCCTCTCTAGGTTCTCATACAACAAATAACGCAGCAAATTAACCAAATGGAGAGCGACATCAAGTTTACGTCAAAGCAGCGCCAAAGTACAGGATAGCGAGGACTCGGAGCACCCATCTTCTCACTTCTGTTTTCTGAGCCAAAAAGAATATCTCCAAATGTAATTATTGTAATATGTAATAAAGTTATTTATTAACCGCATAAAATCTCATTCTGGAGTTTCTCAGAGACATTTGGCGGTTAATGCACTAAAGATGTGAGCAGCAGCTGCAGCAACCCCTGAGGGGCAGGAATTACAATGTTGTGATCAAGTTCTGCCACTAGGGGGAGACTCATCCTACAAGGATTTATACATGTAGCCTAGACATCAGCAGGAGCTGTATAATCCCTGCGCATTGAGCTCCCCCTAGTGGTGGCTCCGTATGGAGTGGGGGGGGAACAAAAGAGGGTTGGGGGAATTAAGGCTATCCATTAACGCCAGTCTTAATTCATACCTTGACAGGTACAAGACTCCGGCCTGCATGTGTTGGGCAGGAGATGGGTCCAAAATATGCCTGGAGGGTAAATCTAAAATGGTTCTGGGGCTCCTGCCCATGTTCTGGGGCTCCTGCCCATGTCTGGGGGCTCCTGCCCATGTGGTGGGATCATCAGAATTAGGACTAATTTTCTGTGGCTTTATAATTCTGGTCTGATGGGATGGGCCAATAGGTTATCCAGTGTGGTGCACTACATGTACCTGTGTGACCGGCAGCCATGTAACTGTATAATACTAGAGCGCCCCCTCCTGGATGATAGGAGTGAGTGTATGGATCAGTCTGTTACACCAGTCTGTCCTTTCACCTGTAACCTGGTGTCCCGGTCACATCTTCTGACCCCCTCACATGTCAGTGACTACAGGTGCCACTCCTTGAAGTATGGGAAGGGTTAAGCTCTTACGTGCTTCGGCTTCTTATGGAGCATGACACCATGTGATATTAGAGGCGGATGTATACGAGGGCCACACAGAGGTCTACGGGCGCCATATAACTGCTGACAGCGCTACAGCTGACAGACACTAAAGGGAATGGCTTGTCATTAGAATCTCAGTAGTGCAGCCTCCCTGCTCAGCCTGGCACTACAGGCCTCATTCACTGTATAATCTACATTAATAGTCTTGGTTGCTATGGGCAACAAAATCAGATCAGTGTTCATTAACTGTCCTGGTGAAATGAAAGCTGTGCTATGATTGGTTGCCATGGGCAACAAGAAGATTTCCTCTAGACCGATCACCTTGTCTATGGGGGCGATGTCTGATTTTTACTGTTTTTAGTAACTTTTAATAGTGTTTTTTTTTTTTTTTTTTTTTTTTTAAACTTTTTCCCTCCATTCTAGGACATTTTCTGATGTTTCGCCGGTATCGGTCTGGACGCGGCCGGGGTATTATCACTGGTTATATAACAATCTGGACGCCGGCTCCCTCGGGGGTGTGAGGTTTCCTATATGGTGGTCTTCTGCCCGCTCAGCGCTTCACTCCTGTGGGCGCCTTCCTGCAACTTTGCCTGAAGTGTAATAGGCAAAAAAACAAAAAGTGTAAGAATCCATGTCTGTGGCTGAAAGTCTGACCTAAGCTGAGGCTGAAATGTGCACCTAAAAATAAAGGGCAGTGTTCACACACGTCACTCGTATAACTTGCCGTATCTTCATCAGAAATGAAGAATCCAGACATTTCTGCAGTCCAGATGGCGGTATCCATCCCTGGTGTTCATAGGATTCCCTCTCTGAGCCTCCACCTGATAGATCATGTTCTGAGGAGCAGCGCCCCCTGTGGCCACCATGTGAATGTCCCCCAGTACTCCACCGCTCAGAGCTGAGGGCCACATACCTATCCCTGGGGCCCCACATTACACTCCTTCTCCAACCATCCAGCTGCATGGGTTATAAAGTCCAGTCTACCCCCGACACATTGGGGGCCTCTGCTGTGAGATATCAGCTCGCTGTCAGGAGAGGGTTAATGGAGGCAGCAGACGTGTAAGCGGAGATAGACGAGGAGCACATGCTGACCACGGACAGCTATTTATAAATGTCCACATGACCCAGCGGCTGCACCAGCCAGGACAATGAGGGTAAAAGAGGCAGAAACCTGTGACCGGACCCCCAGCTGCAGGTGAGAAGACCCCGAGAGTGACATATAAAGTGTGAGGAGTCCGAGGGGTGCAGAGGTACAAGAACTGGGGGTGGGGGGGACAAAGAGGGTCTGAGGGGTGCAGAGGTACAAGAACTGGGGGGGGGACAAAGAGGGTCTGAGGGGTGCAGAGGGGGGGGGGGGGGGGTGCAGTACAATAACTGGGGGGGGGGACAAAGAGGGTCTGAGGGGTGCAGAGGTACAATAACTGGGGGGGGGGACAAAGGGGGGGGGCCTGGGGGGGGGGGACAAAGGGGTCTGAGGGGTGCAGAGGTACAATAAGGGGGGCCTGGGGGGGGGACAAAGAGGGTCTGAGGGGTGCAGAGGTACAAGAACTGGGGGGGACAAAGAGGGTCTGAGGGGTGCAGAGGTACAATAACTGGGGGGGGGGACAAAGGGTCTGAGGGGTGCAGAGGTACAATAACTGGGGGGGGGGGACAAAGAGGGTCTGAGGGGTGCAGAGGTACAAGAACTGGGGGGGGACAAAGAGGGTCTGAGGGGTGCAGAGGTACAATAACTGGGGGGTGGGGGGGGGGGGGCGGGCGGGGGGGGGGGGACAAAGAGGGTCTGAGGGGTGCAGAGGTACCAGAACTGGGGGGGGGGACAGGGTGGAGGGGACAAAGAGGGGGGGGCGCTGAGGGGTGCAGAGGTACAATAACTGGGGGGGGGACAAAGAGGGTCTGAGGGGTGCAGAGGTACAATAACTGGGGGGGGGACAAAGAGGGTCTGAGGGGTGCAGAGGTACAAGAACTGGGGGGGGACAAAGAGGGTCTGAGGGGTGCAGAGGTACAATAACTGGGGGGGGGGGGGGGGGAGCAAAGACGGTCTGAGGGGTGCAGAGGTACCAGAACTGGGGGTGGAGGGGACAAAGAGGGCCTGAGGGGTGCAGAGGTACAAGAACGGGGGGGGGGGGACAAAGAGGGCCTGAGGGGGGGGGGGGGGGTGGTGCAGAGGTACAAGAACTGGGGGGGGGGACAAAGAGGGTCTGAGGGGTGCAGAGGTACAAGAACTGGGGGGGGGGACAAAGAGGGTCTGAGGGGTGCAGAGGTACAATAACTGGGGGGGGGACAAAGAGGGTCTGAGGGGTGCAGAGGTACAAGAACGGGGGGGAGGGGACAAAGAGGGTCTGAGGGGTGCAGAGGTACAATAACTGGGGGGGGGGGGCAAAGAGGGTCTGAGGGGTGCAGAGGTACAATAACTGGGGGGGGGGGCGGGGGAGGGGGGGGGGGCAAGAGGGCTGAGGGGTGCAGAGGTGCAATAACTGGGGGGGGACAAAGAGGGTCTGAGGGGTGCAGAGGTACAAGAACTGGGGGGGGACAAAGAGGGTCTGAGGGGTGCAGAGGTACAAGAACTGGGGGGGGATAAAGAGGGTCTGAGGGGTGCAGAGGTACAAGAACTGGGGGGGGGATGGGGGATAAAGAGGGTCTGAGGGGTGCAGAGGTACCAGAACTGGGGGTGGGGGGACAAAGAGGGTCTGAGGGGTGCAGAGGTTCCAGAACTGGGGGGGGACAAAGAGGGTCTGAGGGGTGCAGAGGTACCAGAACTGGGGGGGGGACAAAGAGGGTCTGAGGGGTGCAGAGGTACCAGAACTGGGGGTGGGGGGACAAAGAGGGTCTGAGGGGTGCAGAGGTACCAGAACTGGGGGTGGGGGGGACAAAGAGGGGGGGGGGGGGGGGGGGGGGGGCGGGTCTGAGGGGTGCAGAGGTACCAGAACTGGGGGTGGGGGGACAAAGAGGGCCTGAGGGGTGCAGAGGTACCAGAACTGGGGGTGGGGGGGACAAAGAGGGTCTGAGGGGTGCAGAGGTACCAGAACTGGGGGTGGGGGGGACAAAGAGGGTCTGAGGGGTGCAGAGGTACCAGACCTGGGGGTGGGGGGACAAAGAGGGTCTGAGGGGTGCAGTGGTACAAGAACGGGGGGGGGGGATAAAGAGGGTCTGAGGGGTGCAGAGGTACCAGAACTGGGGGGGACAAAGAGGGTCTGAGGGGTGCAGAGGTACCAGAACTGGGGGTGGGGGGACAAAGAGGGTCTGAGGGGTGCAGAGGTACCAGAACTGGGGGTGGGGGGACAAAGAGGGCCTGAGGGGTGCAGAGGTACCAGAACTGGGGGTGGAGGGGACAAAGAGGGCCTGAGGGGTGCAGAGGTACAAGAACGGGGGGGGGATAAAGAGAGCCTGAGGGGTGCAGTGGTACAAGAACTGGGGGGGGACAAAGAGGGTCTGAGGGGTGCAGAGGTACCAGAACTGGGGGGGGGACAAAGAGGGTCTGAGGGGTGCAGAGGTACCAGAACTGGGGGTGGGGGGACAAAGAGGGTCTGAGGGGTGCAGAGGTACCAGAACTGGGGGTGGGGGGACAAAGAGGGTCTGAGGGGTGCAGAGGTACCAGAACTGGGGGTGGGGGGGACAAAGAGGGTCTGAGGGGTGCAGAGGTACCAGGACAATGAGGGCAAAAGAGGCAGAAAAGTGACCAGGCCTCCAGCAGCAGCAGGTGAGATGACCCAGAGAGTGAAGTGTGTTATTACCCCTGTACCCCTCATAGTGTATATGCCTCTGTGCTATGACCCCTGTACCCCTCATAGTGTGTATCCCTCCGTGCTATGACCCCTGTACCCCTCATAGTGTGTATCCCTCCGTGCTATGACCCCTGTACCCCTCATAGTGTGTATCCCTCCGTGCTATGACCCCTGTGCCCCTCATGTGTTTCCTCCGGCTGACCCCTGCCCCTCATAGTGTGTATCCCTCCGTGCTATGACCCCTGTACCCCTCATAGTGTGTATCCCTCCGTGCTATGACCCCTGTACCCCTCATAGTGTGTATCCCTCCGTGCTATGACCCCTGTACCCCTCATAGTGTGTATCCCTCCGTGCTATGACCCCTGTACCCCTCATAGTGTGTATCCCTCCGTGCTATGACCCCTGTACCCCTCATAGTGTGTATCCCTCCGTGCTATGACCCCTGTACCCCTCATAGTGTGTATCCCTCCGTGCTATGACCCCTGTACCCCTCATAGTGTGTATCCCTCCGTGCTATGACCCCTGTACCCCTCATAGTGTGTATCCCTCCGTGCTATGACCCCTGTACCCCTCATAGTGTGTATCCCTCCCGTGCCATGACCCCTGTACCCCTCATAGTGTGTATCCCTCCGTGCTATGACCCCTGTACCCCTCATAGTGTGTATCCCTCCGTGCTATGACCCCTGTACCCCTCATAGTGTATATCCCTCCGTGCTATGACCCCTGTACCCCTCATAGTGTATATCCCTCTGTGCTATGACCCCTGTGCTGTGTCCTTGGCCGGGGTACTTGGCATTTCCCTGGTCTTGAGTAGTTATTGTAAACTTCTCTATTCACAGCCGATGACATCTGAATAATTTCTGACAGAGAGGACAGATTGACGACCATGGTGAGTAACACGACCATCACTACTACATCTTATCACTATAACACTGTCATCATGCCAGTGGCCTCTAGGGGGCAGTCTGGTTAGTGGCAGCTGATCTCAATGTCTTCTGAGCTCCCATAATACACTGCAGTGTTCCATAATGTAGCTTTGGAAGTGAATGGAGGAGAAAAATGACATGATGAGTAGACAACGGATCTTGAGCTACTAGTTAGTGTTATATAGTGATAGGAAATTGTTTTTTATACAAATTTTGATCATTTTTTTTCTTATGGACATTAGGGAAGGACCCAGCGGCCTCCAGCAGGGCAGCACAGGCACTGCCAGAACTGCTTCAACAAGCGCTGCAGTGCCCCTGTCAACACGGGTGTCTCCTGTGTAGTCATCAGCTGCAAACTCCACTGTGGTGCCACCTTCCACATGTGCAAAGAGGAGGAACATCACCTTCTGTGCCCCAATGAGTGGGTGCCCTGCCTGAACTCTGTGTTTGGCTGCCCCTTCTCAATGGCTCGATGCAAGCGGGCGAAACATCTGAAGGTTTGTCCGGCCAGTGTGGTCTGCTGCTCCATGGACTGGAACCGGTGGCCCATCATCGACAAGGACAAGACACTTTATAAGAACCTCCTGCAGGAAGAAGCTAGAGAGGAAAGTCTGGACGTGGCTCTAACACTCAGAGACCAGAAGATTCTCTTTAGCTCCTTGAAAATGGCTCCGCTTTATACAGAGCTCTCAGAGAATCCAAAAGACACGATAACCTCAGGTCTATCGGAGGCGGAGCAGGATGGTGGTGCCGTAGGGGGGTCAGATCCTGTGAATGTAGACGTGCGCAATGGGGATCCTGGTGGACTGACCCAGTTTGAGCGAGAGGCCCTGGCTCGAGGACAGTATGGCTTAGATTGCGATAAATTCAAAACGTGGGACGCTATGTTTAGCAAAGAGATGAAAGCGGCCAAGTATCTTGAGTCCGCTACAGAACAGGCCAGTGGCAGCAAGTCACCTGACACAAGCAAACAACCTGACAACAAACCCAAAGAAGAAGAAAAGACAAATCAAGGACCGGTTGATGGGAAAAAGTCAGAAGAAATGGCAAAGTTGCATATGGTGAATATGGAGAAGACAGGGTTTGCTCCTTGGCAAGAGGGTGTTCTGGAAAGACTGAAGTCTGAAGTGGATTGTGGGAGTTACAACATGTACCTGGTGCACCATGGCAGCATGCTGATACGATTTGGACAGATGGCTGCCTGTACCCCTAAAGATAAGGACTTTGTTTATGGTCAACTGGAGGCCCAGACTGTGAAGACTGTGCACACCTTCAAAATACCAACAAGCTATGGCGGAAGGAGAGCCAGACTTGGGGATGAGAGCCACAAGAAAGAAAAAGCTCAGAAACTGGTGGACACTTCTGACCTTGGCATCCCAGTAGACAAGCTGCCACTGACTGACACCATTTACACTACTTTACTGGTGGCCCTCGAGAGGGAGCTGAGGGGTCATGTTGTATCTCAGATGAAAGCCCTTGATGGCTTGTTCATTGATATTGGAACCCAGACCTTTGATTTTGGGGTAGATCCATTCACCAACAAGACAGTTTTACAAGACCTTCTGGCTGAGAAGAACATGAGGCGTTTAGGCCTGTGCTTGGACGTAGAGAGCGAGTGTGTGAGCAGTAAACACAACAAGTCCAACTCCTCCTTTACGTTCTCCTGTGACCTCTTCTTCCGCCGGGATGAGTTTGCTTCACATTTTAGGAATGTCCACTCTGACATACAGTCCTGCCTGGGTGGTTGGTTCCAACAGCGTTGCCCACTTTCCTACTTGGGTTGCACCTTTGTTCAAACCAGGTTTGGGACTGCAGGACAAAGGTCACAGGTCATCTACAACAAGCACATGAAGACATTTGCAATAAAACCACTGGTGGACGAGACTTTATATGAAGGTATAAGACCTAATCTGTCTAGAAGCCATCGAGGGAAGAGCAAGGACTCTCTGAGCAACCTGCCATTGGAGGTCCTTCAACATATCGCCGGGTTCCTCGACAGCTTCAGCCTGTGTCAGTTCTCACAGGTGTCTTCCCTCATGAGAGACATCTGTGCCTCATTGTTACAGGAGAGAGGGATGGTTCACCTGTACTGGGAGAAGAAGACTTATTCACATGGTGGATCTTCATGGAGATGTCGGAAAAAGGTAGGTGCAAGGGTGTGTGTATATATATATATATATATATATATATATATATATATATACATATATGGTACCATAAGGGCTGATCATGTGACTGTGTGTGTCCTTGACAAGAGGAGCCCTGGTCCTGGTTGGCCTCATCTCCTTTGCTACTGTGTGGTGAGAACCTGTACAAGACTACAGAGGACCTGCACAACAAAGGAGGATATTGGCCTAAGGGTCCAGGAAAAAGAGTGGAGGATTAAACACAAACCAGAACATTCTGCCACCATAATGGAGGGTAGATTTCCCTGTGTCGGATTAGATATCCCCACTCTAGTGCCATATTACAGGACCTCCCGTCTCCTAGTGTGCACTACAATAAGTATCCCCTGCCCCCTCCACAAAAAAATTCCCCTGATGTAGATGGTTGACCTCTAGTATGAGATTGCAGGAACTCACTTCTAGTAAGCTGATGAGTCCCCCAAAAGCACTCCCCTGAGGTACATGGCCCCCTTCTAGTGTCATACTACAGGACCTCCCGTCTCTTACAAACCTGGTGTGTACTACAGTAAGTGTCCTCCAACTACACCCCCATTGGGTGGAAGGTCCTGATCTTGTGTCATGTATAGGATCTGTATATTCTGGCACATATTACATACAGGCCAACTGTCCTGGTTTTAATAGGGTAGTCTCACAAAGTGGACCAGGAATGTGCAGAGTTTATGTCAATTTGCTTAACAAGTGGGTATTGAGGGGGCGTTCGCAGGTGCTACTGAGGAGGAGCTCAATGTCGTGATTTTTCAGGGTGTAAATGTTGGTAAGTCCTTAGGTATGGGGGGTAGGGGGTGATTCTAGATATATCCATAGATAATACATAGTTGACAAGATCTGAAAATAGGTTTAAGGGAAGGTGGGCGTGGTCTCCCAGAATATTCAATTTATTTATTTTGTTTACTTATATAGCACCAACATATTCTGCAGCACGTTACAGATATTGTCTATCACTGTCCCCAGTAGGACTCACAATGTAAAGGCTCTATAATTATGTCTTTGGTGAGCTACCAACAGTGCTAACCACTGAGACACCAACAGTGCTAACCCCTGAGCCACCAACAGTGCTAACCCCTGAGCCACCAACAGTGCTACCCACTGATCCACCAACAGTGCTACCCACTGAGCCACCAACAGTGCTAACCCCTGAGAGCCACCTACAGTGCTACCCACTGAGCCTCCAACAGTGCTAACCCAGCGTGAGAGCCACCAACAGTGCTAACCCCTGAGCCGGTCCCCGGCCCGCCCCCGGCCCTGAAAGCCACCAACAGTGCTAACCCCTGAGCCACCAACAGTGCTACCCACTGATCCACCAACAGTGCTACCCACTGAGCCACCAACAGTGCTAACCCCTGAGAGCCACCTACAGTGCTACCCACTGAGCCTCCAACAGTGCTAACCCCTGAAAGCCACCAACAGTGCTAACCCCTGAGCCACCAACAGTGCTACCCACTGAGCCTCCAACAGTGCTACCCACTCTGAGCCACCAACAGGGCTAACCCTGGAGCCACCTACAGTGCTAACCCCTGAGCCACCAACAGTGCTACCCACTGAGCCTCCAACAGTGCTAACCACTGAAGCCACTACAGTGCTAATTTTCATGACCCAGTGCCCCTGAGCCACCAACACGTGCTACCCACTGAGCCTCCAACAGGCTAACCCCTGAAAGCCACCAACAGTGCTAACCCCCTGAGCCACCAACAGTGCTACCCACTGAGCCTCCAACAGTGCTAACCCCTGCCAGCCCCAACAGTGCTAACCCCTGAGCCACCAACAGGCTGGCCCAAACGGCTCGACCGGAGCCACCAACAGGGTATAAGGCCCGGCCCCAGTGCTACCCACTGAGCCTCCAACAATGCTAACCACTGAGCCACTATGCAATTTTCATGAAGGGGAAGGATCAGCAGCATATAGTGCACCTCAAAAAATGTTAAGTCAAATGACAGGTCAAAATATCTGTATAATGCCCCTTAGTATAATGCCCCCACACAATATAATGCTCACTTTACCAGTCCCACACAGTATAATGCTCCCTTTACTAGCCTCCTACATAGGATGATGCTGTCTTAGCATTCCCTCCACACACAGTATAATGCTTCTGTTATTTACCTCCACACAGTATAATGTCCCCTTTACTGTCTTCCCATATAGGATAATGCCACCTTTAAAGGCCTCCACATAGGATAATGCTGCCTTAGCGTTCCCTCCACACACAGTATAATGCCGCTTAGTATAATGCTTCCACACAGTATAATACTTCCTTTACCAGCCCCCACACAGTATAATGCTCCCTTTGCTGGCTCCCAGATGGTATAATGCTCCTGTTATTTGCCTCCACACAGTATAATGCCCCTTTACCAGGCCCCCCCACATTGACAATAGGCCATTACCTATAGGATTACTCCAATAGTTAATGGCCTCTGCTCACTTGTCTCTGATCCGGCCACCACACACCACATCTAGATGCTGAACAACGGCCGGACGAGAGGTTGTAATACTGTCCAGCATCGGCAAGTAATGTGAGTCAGCGGGAGGACAGGGGAGACGCTCTGTGCAGGATTGTGGACTGGTGAGCAAAATATTGGCTGTTACCTGTTGGAGCAAACAAAGGAAAAAAAAACACGACCGGGCCCCTTTCCAATTGATGCCAGCCCAGGGTAAGTGACTAAAAATTTAAAAATTATTTGTATTCACCTCTCCTGGGCTCAGCATCCTCTCTGGAGCTCTTCTGGCTGGTTTATGAGGTCACGCACCTCAGACCTCACTACTGGGGCCTGTGATTGGCCCCAGCGGTCACGTGGGGCGCCGAAGTAATGACGTCATCATTCCCCACGTGACCGCTGAGACCCAATCACAGGACCCAGCAGTGACGTCTGGAGCACAGGACCTCAGTCGCCAGACAGAAGAGGATGCAGGAAGATGTCAGTCGGAAGGAGCAAGAGGTGAGGTAAGGTGAGTATAAGTGTTTGTTATTTTTAATCACTTCCCCTGGGCCTCTGACTATTATACTCTGGAACACATAATGCTGTGTGGGGGCGCTGTAGAGCGCATAATGCTGTGTGGGGGCCACTGTGGAGCACATAATGCTGTGTGGGGACCGCGGTGGAGCACATAATGCTGTGTGGGGGCCGCGGTGGAGCATATTATACTGTCCCAGTATTATTTACATGCCGGGCGCTGCTCACTCACCATATTCTTGATAACTGCAGTTGTGGGTACTATAGCTGTATCTCTTTCAAGTATCTGAGATATCGCTGCAGCGCCCATAACCGTCACTATCAAGAATTCGCTCTAGGGAGGGGGTAGGGGGCCCCGGACAAAAGTTTGCACCAGGCCCACAAGACATTAGTTACTCCACTGCTTGTTGGGACTGTGTGGCAGCATCAATACTGTGTCTTTTCACTATGAGTGCAGCATTATATGGATTATAATCAGGTATGTTAGTAATTTGGAATAAAAAAGCAGAGGTTACAATTCAGGTCATCACACAATCCCAATCTTCAGACTATGACATTAGATTTTCCGACAGACTTCGTCAGAGCTTTCACTTTCACCTTCAGTATGGTAACGTTATATACTGGAAGATACCCACAAGATAATAAAAGGTAATAACCCAATATATTACTGTATAATAAAGATTTATCACCGGCTGACTTTGCTCTCACCTTCTGCTCTGCTAGGACAGGACACACAGCTGAGGCCTTTGTGCAGGAGCAGTTATGGGCCTCTTGTTTTCCAGTATCTCAGCATAGAGCGCCCCCTTATGTCTCTAACAATCCACCAGTAATCGTCAGCCATGAAGTTCTTTAGTCTAGCCATGTACCCAGACAGTGGCTAGCTGCTGTTATAGGCCCCCCTGACCTATTAGGCCCCTCCATAACTGCACAGGCTCAGGGTCAGACTGGAATACCAAGGGCCCACCAGAGGAAGTCATTCTTGGGGCCCACCTTTCAGCTAAGGCTTTGTTCACATTTGTGTTGCAGTCTCGGTGACTGTTGGAAAATCACCAGACTAAAAAGTCCTGCAAGCCTGACCCTCCAGCAGCGTCAGAATGGTCCATCGGAGAATCTTTCAGTGGGCCATAGCCCTGACTTATTATTAGGGGATCGCTGGGTGTTGGGCCCCGTGGTGCAGAGTTGCTCCGGCTCCGGCAGTGCACCGCACGGCTCTGCCACTAGTTGAGTCTGCTCTGGATTCCAGAATAAAGCTTAGACTGACTGGTTGAGCTGCTGAGGATAACCATTGCTCCAGTCATGTGCTGGGGCGTCTCTGCTCCACCCGGGGGCACAGCACACGAGTCCGTGTAATGATTGGCTGCTGCCGTCCCCTCCATGTGACATCACTGACAAACAGATGGCCCGGTTAGCATTGGAACATAGGGGAGGTTACAGGTAAGTAGGAATACATCTTTATTTTCTACACTTCCAGGACTGTGTCCATTCATTTCATTGAGCGATCCCAGACAAGCCCTTTACAGGTTGTTATGGCCGATCCTTAGAATAGCCAAAAATACCTGATTGTGGGGGGAGGGGAGCTCCATCCCCAGTGTAGCCGGCGGGCACCTTGACGTTATACAATGTATGGCCGGAGAACTCTTCTCCTCTCACCGCCCTCCATGTGTTTGCAGTCTCACGAGGCGTGTTAGTTGTCTTTGTCTTTGGTGGTGACTTCTTACGTCACAGCTGGTGCTTAGTTCTTGTAGAGAAGGTGTTTCTGACTTACACCCCGTTATATGACAGGCGGCTTTACCGTGTATCTTATCATTTACCTCATTTATATTTCTATAGTCAGGGTAATGGTTAATAAAGTAGCGGCCGCCCCTGGGTCACCCCACAATGGCGGTCTGTGATTCTGCGTGTAGTAACTTACCTGGATCCACTCACCTCTCTCCTGGGGGGGTATTTTTATGCAGTCACACAGCTTTTGTCATACACCTGACTTCTCCTTTAAAGAGGACCTTTCACCACATCCGTTAATAGACTCTTCTCCACTGAATCTGGCGCACTTGGATCCTCTAGCCCCCACCATTCCTGAGCAATCATTACTGTTAGTTTCAGCACACGATATGCTAATTAGGTTCCATACTGTCAAGTGGGCAGCCCCAGATGATCTGCTCCAGCCTAGGACCACCCATCTGACTGTAAGGAGCTTACTTAGCATATTGGGTGCTGAATCTACCAGCACTGATTGCTCAGAAATGGAGGGGCTAGAGTCTATTAAAGGATGCCAAGGGTCGGAGTGGGTGGTTAAATGTTCCCTTTAAGAACCCAGCTGAGTCTGTGATGTGGTATTTTTAGGAGCACCCCCTAATGAACGGTGACATTATCAGCTGTATCCACCCTGCTGCTCTCCAGGTGTAGAAGCCGCCATGACACTGTTTCCCTCCTTGTCTTCCAGGTCTGGAACTTCAGCAGCCTCTTCTCTCCTGTGAAGCAGTGGACGCTCAACGACATCTCCTCCATGTCTGAACACCTGAAGGTCTGTTCCTTTAACACCCAGGAGAAGAAGAAGGACCCATTCCAGCTCCCCAGCCTGTACGGTCCTGAGAAGGAGGAGGAGAAGAAGAAGAAGGAGAGTCTACTAAACCTTAAGAGGAAGCTGCGACCATGAAGGATGGAACAGGCCACACCCACACTGCAAGGGGCGGGGCTTAATACAGGCGGAAAGGAACACAGCCGCCCTATTCACCTGCACCTTGTGTAATCTGGTTTAAGGCTAAGGCCCCACATTGCCGAAACGCTTAAGCTTCGTGCACATGGCGGAGTGTGCAGCCCCAGGGGGTTCTGGTTTTTAATGGAAGGCAGATGAGATCTCAGTGTCTTCCATCTTATATTGACTTCAATGGCCGGTTCCAATCTGTTCCGTACTATTGTCATAATACTTCATAATACTTGGAATGGAACGGAGCATCGGAACCCCCTCGGACTGCACACTTGGTCGTGTGAATAATGTCTTATATTCCAGGAGGTCGCTGCATTGCTCTGCTGGTATTTTGTGACCTCCGCCCTGGAGCACTTATGTTACATGAATAAAATCACAGCGTGAAATCTCTAATATATGAGATCAGTGATTGTCGTACACAATGGACAACAGCCCTCTGTTAGCTCTTACTGGCACAGTCAGACCCTCACACAGTGCAGTATATAGAGGACAGACGCCGTATACTGATACTGTCCTTATTCGAGAGATGACACCAGAACTTCTGCCATAATGCCTGAGATATAACTGGAGTGACCTCCAGCCTCAGCTTCCCTGCATTATACAACCAAGAAGTGCAGGGTGCAGAATAATAGAGAGGAAGGAAACAGTCAGAAAGTAGATGTCACAGACAGGAGACAAAGTCAATGACTAAAGTATATAATACAATATATATTAATGTCACAGACGCTGCTAGAAAATCACAAGTAGCTGAGAATTACATTGGAGAATCTGAGCTGTAGATGCAGCAGCGCGATGTGCTTGTAACTAGTGAAACCTCCTTGTCTTATATCTAGAGCCTCAGCCTTCATAGGACACCAGAACCATTATTCTAGGTGATATAAAAGCAGAGATACATCTGCAGCGACCATCCCTCCTCCCTGTATAACTGCTACGTCTGTACATACCGGTCATACACATTGGGGGGGATTTATTAAGACTGGCATTCTGTACTCCAGTCTGTATCCATTTCCTCCCTGAAGCTAGCTGAACCTGAAAAGGCTCTTAATAAATCAGGATCACGGCTGTGTATACGAGATCTGCACCCGTCTGGACGCTGGCTTTCTGGGGTGAGTTATAGTACATTTGTCAGGCTCTGCCCTGCTCTGCTCACTATCATAAAAAGTGGCAACTGATGTGAAGAGATAACAATTATTAGGTAGAGAGGGTTGTGCACCTGAGATGTGCCCCATTGACACCAGATAACTAGCACAGATGGGTTAGTGAATCCCCCATTGAGTAAAGGTGCACGGACAGAGTCTCCCGGCAAGGCTCAGGTATCGTGTCCAAAAGGAAGTAAAACAAGTTAATAGAAAACATGAAAAATAAAAGTGAAATAAACTGTAAATTAGAAACCTTAATAGTGTACAGTAACATGTCAGGTATTACTGCAATAATAACACAATCCACTAATAGAAAAGACTGAGCCAGTGATGTATTACATGTGGATAAAGCAGATCACTCCTTACATCAGTCACATCTACAAGCTCAGTGTCATAAATCAGTGTAATCCAAAGGTTGTAGATGGACAATTGTCACTATTTATAGCCACCTTCACACAATGCAGAAGCCAATCATGATAACCGGGGTCAGAAATGTTCTCTGCCATTGGTAACAACAATTTTTTTTTAAATAATTTTTTATATATATATATATATTTTTTTTTTTATTATTTTTTTTTGCTGTTATCTTAATTAGGACAAATTAATAACTGTGTGTCTAATAACAATTAGTTTAATTTCATTTTTGGAGATCTTCTCAGATATCATATTCTATAGTCTTTAGCCAGAAGTGTAACATTTAGCAGCTATGAATCTATCTCATAGGGTGGAATTTGTTTATCCCCTGTCTCTTTATAATATCAAGTACTATGCTCACCAAAAGCAATGACCGTGTAGTCCCCACTAGCATGCTCCTTTAGTCTCCTATATATTAAGCGCAGTTTATCTATATTCCAATGGCTAAGATTACGATAAACCGTTAGGTATTTTATGTATTCAGCGCTAAGTTAGTATACAGCACACGTTGTTTTGAAAGTTAGGGAGTGTCTCCCATGTATCTGGGGGAGTTTCTAAACCTGTCATGGAGCCTGTCGCCGAGTCCACACGCCTGAGTGGGCAGGGAAAGCTGAGGAAGCGCCATTCCCTTACCTCCTACAGCAGCACAATATGGGGTATTCCTGCCCCTGTGTGCTGGTAGGACAGGCAGAACTTTTAATTAACATAAAATATGCATGAGTACGTTACCCTATAAGAGGGCAAAGAGACCTCCCCCTTGTGTTTTTTTCTGTCCTGTGTGGTGGGACAGGTGGACGGAGGTCTTTTGTCCTCCCATATTTAGTTTTTTCCCCTAAAGTTTATGAACTTCCTTTGGGGAGTCATCTTTACACCTCTCTTCTGTGGATAAGAAGCGGGGTTTTATTTAGGCAGCTTTTTTGTGCCTAGCCAAGCTTTCAACCTTCGCTCTGAAAAGGTTGATTTCAGTAGTACATACAGCGGTGGTCGCATGCTGCATGTTCACAGTCCTGTAGTTTGGGCCACTTGTGCGGCTTTGATATGGGGCATTACCGTTTCACTTACCTTACAAGCTCCGCGGCCGCCAGAAGTGACGTCGGTCACTTTGTTCCTCCGGAACCTTTGTTTGTGTTCCGGTTTTTCGGGGACTGAATTCTCAGTCAGAATTGTTGCAGCTTAGTTTTTCCTCCTTTTTTTGCAAGTTTATATTTGGTGAGCCTCTTTTCTGGCATCCATCTGTATATTTTTATCTTAATTCTCTGTACAAGGAATTAAACTTTGCAAAATTTGCGGGGGGAGGGATTTTTGTGAGCACTACTTGCTCCTCCCCCCTATAGAAGCCTTCATCTCAGTGTAGAAGATGGCTTGTCTCTTAGTGAGGAAGGCCTCAGTACTCCACTTGGATTATTGTTCTTACTACTGCAGCATGGTGGCTCACTGGTTAGCATTACAGCCTTGCAGCACTAGAGTCCTGGGTTCAAATCCTACAAGGAGTTTGAAAAAAAAAAAAAAAAAAGGGGTCTGGTTTGTGTGCAGTGTGACACACTGTTAAGCTATTGAAGATTTCCAGGTGATTGACAAAACGCTTTCATCTGATGATACCTTGGAAGATTCCAGCAGACTTCTCTTTCCTCCTGAGAAGATAAATAGGCTGCTGAAGTCCATCTGGTCAAGGGACTGTGATGTTGACAGGGAAGCCTCTAGGGGGCCTAGGGCCTTCCAAGTGGATGAGTCACTGGAAAAACTCATGCTTGAGGAATGGAAACATCCGGAAAGAGCTCCCATATATTCCAGAAAATTTAGAACCTTGTTCTCTATTCCGTGGGATCGGTGGGGCCTCCCACCTAAAGTGGCCAGGTGGTCCCAGTGGATGATGGTTCTAACCTCCAAGACCCCATGGATAAACGCATAGAGAGTACCTTTAGGAAGGTTTATTCTCTGGCCTCCGGTCAGACTTCTGTGGCTATTGCCTCTAATGAAGTCTCAAGCAAATTACGTGCTGACATCGATTCTGGAATCTCCAGAGATGATCTCCTAGCTTTTTTAGTTCAGCTTCCTTGTCGGCAGATTATTTAGCCAAAGCCTCCCAACATCATTTAAGGCTGGCGGATAAATCTTTGGCCCTTTTTTCCAGCAGCTTGAAGGCCGCTGTGGTTAAAACCCTGGAGAGCGGATAATGCCTCCAAGGTCAACCTTTGTTCTCTACCCTTTGAGCCGGGTAAGCTTTTGGCAGAGGCCTGGATGAGATTATGGAAGACCTTGCCATTTAAAAGGGTAAGACTCTGCCTCAGGCCTCTAGAAGCAGGTCAAGAGCTTCCGGCCGGGGTAGAGGTTATCAGCCTCAACACAGAGCTCAGTTCCAGAGACTTCCTAGATATCAACCTAGGGGTTCTGGACGAAGATTGACAAGGATGAGGACAAAAAGAAGCCTAGCTTTTGACATCGGCTGCCTTCTTCCTGTGGCCGAGACTCCTGTCGAAGGTCGGCTTTCTCACTTTTACACTGTCTGGCAGGACCCTTGGTTCTTGCAGAATGTTCAGCGAGGTTATGCGATCGAGTTTCTTCAGCTGCCTCAAGATCAATTCGTCATAACCCGCTCCCTTCCTGCGGCTCAGTAGGATATATTGGAATACTCCATTCACGATTACATCCGCAACGGGGCTTTGGAAAAGGTCCCCCCTTTGGAAGAAGGATTCGGTGTCTACTCCCCAGTTTTTCTGGTGCCAAAACCATCAGGCAGCTGGAGCATGATTATAGACTTAAGATACCTGAATCGCTTCATAAAGACAAAACATTTTCGTATGGAGACCGTAAAATCCGTTACATCCTTTCTTCAACAGGGCGAAGTTTTTCGTCACCTTAGATCTAAATGGATGCCTATCTGCATGTCCCAATATATCCTCCGCACAGAAAGCATCTTCAGTTCGCAGCCCTGCCCTTTGGCATCACTTCAGCTCCTCATACCTTCACCAAAGTTGTGGCTCCTATAGCCACCTCTCTCAGGCTTCAGGGCCTTTTTGTAGTGCCATACCTGGACGACTGGCTAATAAAAGCCCAGTCAGAATCTGTTCTGCTCCAGCAGTTACTGATAGCCGTTCCCTTTTCCAGAGCTTTGGTTGGCTGATAAATTGGGTCAGAAGTAGTTCCCTCTACCCGCAGGAAGTTCCTGGGGTATCTGTTGAACTCAGACCGCATGGAGATTTCCTTAACACCTGCAAGGAAGGAAAGATTGATCAAAGCGGTCCGGTTTCTCTTCAAGACATGTCTGGTATCCATCAGAACATCCATGAGAGTCCTAGGTCTGATATCATCCTCAGCCATTGCAGTCCCTTGGGCTTATGGCATTTGCGTCCTCTCCAGATGGAAGTACTAAAAGCCTGGAACCGTACTCCTTTCGGTCTCGACAAGAAGATCAAGCTATCTCCCAGTACCCGTCTTTCCCTCAAATGGTGGATACACCTGAAAGACGGAATGTCCACGGTCCAACCTCATTGGACCCTGTTGACTACCGATGCATCCCTCTCGGGATGGGGAGCCCACCTGCACGTGGAGACCATACAAGGAGTTTGGAGCAGTCTAGAAGAAAAAACATCTTCCAATTGGAAGGAGCTCAGAGCCGTGTACCTGGCACTACTTCATTTTTCTCCTCTCCTCAGAGGGAGAGCAACCAAGGTTCGGTCAGACAGCATGACGACCATAATGTACCTGAACAGACAGGGAGGCACCAGATCATTGTCTCTCCTCTGAGAGACCGATCTGATTTTTACCTGGGCAGAAAAAAATCTGACCTACTTATCCGCAGTTCACATCAAAGGCTCCCTGAACATAGTAGCGGATCAGTTGATTCGGGGTCTTGTTGTATCAGGAGAATGGTTTCTCAATCCAGATGTATTCCATCAGATTACCCTGAAGTGGGGTCTCCCAGAAGTAGACCTAATGGCGACCAGACTCAACGCCAAGGTAGAGACGTTCTGCTCACTATATCAGGAGGACAATCCCTTGGCAGTGGATGCCCTGTCCATTCCTTGGAGGTCCAGGCTGGCATACATTTTCCCTCAACTTTCCATGATACTAAAAGTATTGATGAAAGTCAGACAGGACCAAGTCTCTGTGATAGCCATCATACCATTCTGGCAAAAAAGGACTTGGTTTGCCCAGCTCATGTTCATGAGTTGAGGGACATATTGGAGGCTCCACCCAGAACCTGGTTTCCCAAGGAACTCAGAAGCACCAGGATCTGAGGAGATTCAACCTGACAGCCTGGAGGTTGACCAGTCCCTACGGAGATTTAGAGGACTGTCAGAAGCCACCCTGAAGACTCTTTCCTGTGCCAGAGCAGAGTCTACCAAGAAAAGCTACCATAGGATAGGTAACATCTTCAAGCAGTGGTGCTCCAGAAGGGGAGCTAATAGTTCAAACCCTACTACGGCAGAAATTCTGGATTTTCTTCAAAGCGGCTTGGATACAGGCCTTTCTCCTGCTACTCTGAGGGTACAGGTTTCAGCCTTATCCCCCTGTTTAGGCAAACGATTGTCCCAGGATTCCCTTATTGTTGAGTTCCTTAAAGGTGCTACCAGACTTAGACCAGTGGTCTCAGCTCCGGTTCCCCAGTGGGATCTCTCGACTGTTCTTTCAGGTCTTTGTGGTCCTCCTTTTGAACCTTTGGAGGATGTAGATCTTGCCTTTAAAACCACCTTTCTATTAGCCATCACTTCAGCCAAAAGGGTGAGTGAGTTCCAGGCTTTCTCTTCCAAGGAACCTTATATATCGTTTTTTGCGGATAGGGTCCAACTTAGGTTTCTTCTTGGGTTTAACCCTAAGGTGCCTTCCCGTGCCAATATTAACCAATTAGTCTCTTTACCCGTGTTTTTTCCAGCCCCTTCCTCTGAAGAGGAGAAAAAACTTCACACACTAGTTGTTGTGAGATGTCTCCAGATTTGCCTCTTACATACACGTTCCTTTAGGAGAGCCGAGAATCTCCTTGTCAACATGTATGGTAGAGACAAAGGTCTCAGGGCTTCCAAGCCTACCTTGTCTAGGTGGATCAAGGAGGCAATCAAAGTCTCTTTTTTTGCTCAGGGGTTAGCTCCACACAAATTTTGTATAGCCCATTCAACCAGAGCTGTATCAACCTCTTGGGCTGAGAACCGGACCTTACCGCTGGATCAGATCTGTGCAGCTGCTTCTTGGTCGTCTCACCTAACTTTTGTAAAACATTATCGACTAGATGTTCGGAGTTCTGTGGCGACTGCCTTTGGACAGTCAGTCCTAGGTGTTGTAGAGCAGGGAAACCCTCCATAAGGGAATTACTTGCTATATCCCCATATTATGCTGCTGTAGGACGTAAGGGAATTGTTGATTATGATGTTAATCTGTTTTCCCTTAGTCCTAACAGCAGCACAAGCTTCCCTCCCTAAACTTAGAAATTTTTACTTTATAACTTACACAAGGGGGAGGTCCCTTTGCCCTCTTATAGGGTAGCATAGTCATGCATATTTTATGTTAATTAAAAGTTCCGCCTGTCCTACCAGCACACAGGGCAGGAATACCCCATATTGTGCTGCTGTTAGGTCTAAGGGAAAACAGATTAACATCATAATCAACGATTGGCTTACAGAGTTCGTGTGCAAGGAATTGGTTGCATGATTGGCTTGTATAGCCTTGAGAGGAGAATAGTAGGTATCTCCTGTTTATCAGGGGAGTTACCAATAGAAGTTATGTTGTATCATCAGCTGTTTAAGGATTAAGGAGAGCATGTAGGTGGGACTTGAAGTGATTGGCTCAAGCAGTTATTTGGGTGGAGTATAGCCCTATTTAAGGGCGGAAGAGTGCTGCATCTATCAACGCTGACATTAGAGCGATCATGCTGGCGGTCAGACTAACATTACCATTTTGTTACTATTATATTTAACAGCAGTTTTAACTGCTCTGATGAATTTGGAAGTCAGCCCCTGATGAATCATTTGTGAGGACACGTGTACGTAGGGCTATTTTTGAGGTTGCAGTAATATCAGTTTTATGTTTAAAACATTGCTGAATTGGCTTCTATCTGAGTTTTAGTGAGCAAGGTGTTTTCCCTTCCAAGCCCAGTTGGTGTGGCATTAGGCCAGGAGCCTCTGGGTTATAAGGGGATACACCTGCTGGAATTTGTGACTAGCTCAATTATTTCATGAAGCCATTTCAGGTTCTGTTCTGACATGCATATTTGGATGAGGGAGTTCAGTTAGTGGAGAGATTTAGGGTGAGATTATAGCACTATCCACTGATACGCTGTCTATCCATATACTATCGCAAGTTTTTCTTGTTAAGAACAATATTAGGTTTAGGATATATTGCCGCTTTAAGGCGGTTTACAGCAGACTGCGGTGTTTTGCGGTTTTGTATGATTTTATATTGTGCCCTGAATTAATATATAAATTTTATTGGATTATAATAAAAGTGAAGTTTTATATTCTATTGGCAATCAGTGTCTCCCATTAGATTTTCTTTTCTGTAAATATAGCCCATTGATTAAAAGTGCACGGACAGAGTCTCCCGGCAAGGCTTAGGTTTTGTGTCACTAGCAAGAACTTTACAACTTGTTTTCTACTATATGGAAGTAAAACAAGTTAATAAAAAACATGAAATAAGGTAAGACACTGTAAATTATAAACCTTAATAGTGTACAGTAACGTGTCAGGTATTACCACAATAATAACACAATCCACTATTAGAAAAGACAGTGATGTATTACATGTGGATACAGCAGATCACTCCTTACATCAGTCATATCTACAAGCTCCATGTCATAAATCAGTATAATTGTAAGGGAATCACTAGAGGAGCGATTCCCCAGTATCTGCTGGAGAAATTAGGGGGGAGGGGAACAACAAGACAGTGGACCCTAAGCTGAATCCCCCCACTGTCCCTGGCTAACTTGCCCGATCTGTCCTAGGTGATAGCCAGCAACTGGTCGACAATCCCTCCTTATAATAAGTGATAACACAGAACGCAGACAAGACGCACAACAACAAAGGGAGGTCAGCTAGCCAAGGGGTCGGTAACAAACGAGCAATGCAGTACAGAATCACAATCCAAGAGAATAGTCAAAGGTAAGCCAGTGGTCAGAAAATCAGAAGAGCAGGTAACAAGGAACAAGGAGCATAGCCAGTAAGCGAAATGCAATAGCAGGTGCCAATGGGAAAGTGAGCAAACAATAAATAGGGAGAAAGAACCCGCCCCACACTTGATAGGAGGACAGGCTGTCAATCACAAAGGCAGGACTAAAGTTAACTCTTAGTGGAGCAGGGGAAGAGCAAGGTGAAGGAGAAGGGCGTGGTGGAAAATCAATTAAGGAGGTGAGGGAATAGGACAGTTTTCAGACAATAGAAGAAAAACCCAAGGAAAGAATTACAACCAGGCGCCAAGGACAGCGCCAAAGCCCGGACAGGCAAGGACGTTACAGTACCCCCCCTTTTACGAGGGGCCTCTGGACCCTCGCCAGATGGACCAGGTTTCGAAGGGTTCTGTCGATGAAAGAGATTAATTAAACGTGGCGCATGGAGGTCCCTACCAGAAACCCACGTTCGCTCTTCCGGGCCATAACCCTTCCAGTGCACGAGGTACTGAACAGCATTCTGCACCCGACGGGAATCCAGAATTTTTTCTACTTCATATTCTAGTTCTCCTTGGACCACCACCGGCGCAGGTGGACTGGAAGAAGTAAGGACAGGGGAGATAAACTTCTTCAAAAGTTACTTGTGGAAGACGTTGTGGATACGAAAAGAACTTGGAAGTTGTAATTTAAAAGATACTGGGTTTATGAGTTCAGAAATGACATAGGGCCCAATGTGACGTGGTGCAAATTTCCCCGAAGGAACTCTAAGACGCAGATTCCTAGTGGACAGCCAGACTCGATCTCCCACTCTGTATTCAGGGCCAGGTAAGCGTCTTTTATTTGCCTGACGTTTTTGATATTCTTGGGCTTTAACCAGGCTCAGACGAGCCTGGGCCCAGACTGTGCACAGTCGCTGATAAGTCTGTTCGGCGGTGGGATTAACAGACTCGGTGCTACGGAGAGAGGAGTACCTGGGGTTAAAACCATAGTTGCAATAAAACGGAGACATTTTAGGGGTGACGTTAACCCTGTTGTTTATTGCAAACTCTGCTAGAGGAAGAAAGGTTCTCCATTTTTCTTGTGCATCAGACACAAAACACCTTAAGTACTGTTCCAAAGTTTGGTTGAATCTCTCTGTCTGGCCATTGGTCTCAGGGTGGAACGCGGAAGAGAAAAACAGAGAGACCTCCAGACGACCACAAAATTCCTTCCAGAATGTAGAGACAAATTGTACACCCCGATCAGATACAATATTTTCCGGTACACCATGCAAGCGGAGTATGTGATTAATAAAGAACGAGGCTAGACGTGGAGCACTAGGAATTTTCTTTAGGGGTACAAAATGACACATTTTGGAGAATCTATCCACAACAACCCAAATCACAGTCTTCCCTTGGGAACAAGGCAAATCAGTAATAAAGTCCATTGACAAATGGGACCATGGTCTCTTAGGTATAGGAAGGGGATGAAGAAGGCCCTCGGGTAATCTCCTACGAGTCTTCATCTTAGCACATGTCTCACAGGCAGCAACAAATTCACATACGTCTCGAGACCAGGATGGCCACCAGTAAGAGCGGGAGAGAAGGTATTTAGTCCCAGCGAAGCCGGGATGTCCCGCTTGCGGAGTCCATTTGGTCACATCGGCACCTTTCTTTGTGAGATCCGTTAATGGCTTCACTATAGAAGAGAAATTCTTAATAAATTTTCGATAATAGTTGGAGAAACCCGAGAAACGTTGTAGGGCTTTAAGGTTGGAGGGGCGTTCCCAGTTATTAATAGCTGTGACTTTTAGTTGATCCATACAAAAAGAATCGGGAGTAATAACGTAACCGAGGAAGGTGACCCTTTGGACTCCGAACAGGCATTTGGACAGTTTGGCAAAGAGAGAGTTTTGATGCAACAGTAACAAAACACTCCTAACATGCTCAATATGTGTGGCCCAATCAGGAGAGAACACTAGAATATCATCCAGGTAGACAACCACATAACGACCAAGCAAGTCTCTAAAGATATCGTTAACAAAGTGTTGAAATACTGCGGGTGCATTACATAACCCGAAAGGCATTACCAAATATTCAAAGTGACCTTCCGGGGTGTTGAACGCAGTTTTCCATTTATCTCCTTCTCTAATCCGGATCAGATTGTATGCCCCACGGAGGTCAATTTTAGAAAACCAGCGGGCACCCACAATCTGATTGAAAAGATCAGGGATCAGGGGAAGAGGGTACTGATTTTTAACCGTAATTTTATTTAATTCACGGTAGTCAATGCATGGTCGCAGTCCGCCATCCTTCTTTTTAACAAAAAAGAACCCAGCTCCCATGGGAGACTGAGACGGATGGATGTGACCTTTAAGAAGACTATCCTGAGTGTAATCCCGCATAGCCTCATGTTCTGGAGCAGAAAGATTGAAGATCCTTCCCTTAGGGTATTTGGAGTTGGGAAGGAGTTCAATCGCGCAATCGTAAGGTCTATGCGGCGGTAAAACTTCAGCAGCTTTAGCATCAAAAACATCATGAAAATCAGACAGAAATTCAGGAAGAAGCGTCTCCTCACTGAGACAATCGGAGGTATGCAAAGCATTACAATGGGAGGAGCACTGATTCCCCCATTTCACTAACTCTTTTTTGGGCCAATCAAAGGTAGGGTTATGGAGGTCTAGCCAGGGAAGCCCTAAAATAATATCAGATGAGAGATCCTCCATAACAAAAAAGCTCATGAGCTCCGTATGTATTGAGCCCACTTGCAAAGAGAGTAAGGGGGGTTTTAAAACGGATTTTACCCCTGGCCAGTGGAGTAAAATCTGCCCCAGTAACCAACAGAGGAGTATCTAATGATACAAGTTCAATACGTAAAGCAGAAACAAATGAAAATGTAACAAAGTAAGTGGCAGCCCCAGAATCTACTAGGGCCTGCCCAGAAACAGATCTGCCCCCAAAGGACAGAGACACAGGTAACATCAATTTGTGAGATTTTTCAGAAGATACCTGACTGCCTGAGTGGTTCTTCTGAATACCACTCAGGCCCTGAAGTTTTCTGCTGGTGTACATGGTTTGATGGAACAGTCTCGGATGAGATGACCCGGTTTGCCGCAATACAGGCAGAGATGATTCCGGAGACGATATTCTCGTCTAGCCTTGGTATCCAGTGCTCCCAACTGTATAGGTCCAACAGACACCAAAAGGGCACAAAAGGGCACACTACTACCCGTGTAGGGATTATAGTTGGTGTTTAATTTAGTAACTATTAACCCCTTACTGGTCTATTTTTCTTTTTTTTTTTTCAGTTTTCCTGGTCTTTGAAAGCGGTGACACAAAAATAAATGATTCTCAAAAAGAAATGATCATGTCAGGCCCGGGTGTCAGTAGTCACAGTCTCTCCCCATAGGCTCTGTCTCACATTGCCCGTCCTGTAATATTCCCCTGGTCAGGTCAGAGGGGACAATATAAAATCACATTTATCACATCTAGACACATCAACAAGAAAGTCCCGACAGATATTATGTTATTACATTTATGGCCTTTTCTTTACAATATTTCATTTACATGAATTGACCAGACAGTGTGAATACAGCCATAGAGCATAGAAAGCCATAAGAGGACAAAAAGGGGTTAATATGAATTCTAATGTCTCACTAATAAGAAGTAATTATAGTATAGGAGTATTATAGCTGTCACCAAGCTAGTATCACACAGGCCTCCTCACTCCCTTCATGTCAGCCGCACCCTGAGATGTATTAGGTATAGATGGGTCATACCATAGTCCTCAGAGGGGGAGTCTGGAATGAATATTAGATATTAGGACATGAATTCCCCTACAGAAAGCAATGTGAGATCACATAACCCCCCCTTGGTAAGTGGTGCCCTCCTGGGATATATAGACAGGTTTGTAGGTTTCTGAGATCAGTCTGCAGAGCTAGCACTCAGAATGGCTACAGCACATGTAGAGAAATTGGGCCCAGAACAGCCTGCGGACCCGCATGTACAGGGTCTCGTGAACTCGGTAAGTACCATCCTGGAGTAACATCATGTCATATATAGACAGTCAGCTCTGAGATTCATCCCTAAAGAACTGCCTGTGCTCGTGATATTACAAACATGTCATGTACTAGCACAGGGGGTCACAAACTTTCCTCCTCTTAGGGTCAGTATTCCAGACTCTACTTCAGCCAAGGCTGAAATAACATGTAATGCACTGTGTTATATCTAATACAAATCCTGAGGAGTCAGTGCATGACACAAGTAAGAGATCACCAAAGATAAAATCCTGGGTCATGTCCGCCCCCGCACCAGGTATAGCCGTATACCTGATCTGCTCAAAGTGCTCCTTTATAGGATGGGACAGTCCTGGATTTCATGGGCTTCCCCAGGAGACTGGCAGCAGGGGAGATAATGACACTGTCCTCCTAGCAGGCAGAGATGGCGCTGAAGGCAAACAGGTTTTTCTTTTAACTCAAAGATGGACAAAGAATGACTATAATCACACAAGAATATAATAAAACAATAAGTGTTTAATACATGAAAACAGATAATACTTAGCTGTGGTTACAAATGATGTAATAGCTCACTGGATGGGGAGCCCCATTATATATCAGGCACTGATATATATACCCATCGGTCCATGATTTCCAGACTTGCATGGCATGCACTTATTCATTCATGGTTCATGCCGAAGCTGAATCTAGCTTCCAGTTGTCTGTCTCTGGACAGCTGGACAAAAGAATTAACATGAAAGGACCAAGAAAATCACACCACGTCCAAGGGAGGTGTGCATTAACAGAAAATCTAAATAAGGCCATAAACATGGGAATATGGCCATAACAAAGGGTGACAACAAAAGAACCACAAATCACACATGGTAAATAAAGGATACATCAAGAGTACATATATATATATATATATATATATATATATATATATACACACCACAGCTACATATAGATTGATCAGTAAGACATTAACCCTGTCATATCACATCAATAAGACACTAAGATTTTGGGTAAAAAAATGTCCTATTACAGGCGCTGACTCTAGCTGCCCATGTGATACTGAGCTGAGACATCATGGAACTGATAGCAGAGCAGAGTGAAAGAAATCTAAAAGTCATGATGGAGTCTGATCTAAAACAGACAACATGGTGACCTGCAGGGAAGTGATAGCTAAATGGAGTGCGATAGACAATCAGGCGGGGGGTGCCGGGATAGAAACACTGGAAGGATTTATCTGGAGGGCTTTTTGAATACAAAAAAATTTGATTTCAGTGTCTTGGATCCCCCCTGGACTGCAGAAGATTGCTGACTACAGTGCTTGGCTAGCTCAGTCTAATAGAGTTTGAGAAGACAGAAAAGAAGAGAGAAGCAACTCTCTGTACTTATCAGACAGGCATCAGCAGTTTAGATGATCCCAGACCTAAGCCCTGACTCTGCGTGTAGCTCACCAGTGGTAGACAGCAGGCTCACAAAGCTCTAAACTTTCTCTGGCTGCCACATTCTTCTGAGTTGTCAATAAGTGATCAGTGAGGTCCAACACCCAGGATCCCCACTGATTAAGTATTTGAAGGGACTGTGGAGGATGACTCAGCTATTGTATCCTCCATTTTGGATTCCAGGGTCATGTGGGACCATGCCTGTAGCCATTTTACATTCCTCCTTTGTTTAGAGAGCTCATCCCCCACCAGATGGCTTAAAGGGATGCGGCCCCTCTTTTGTCTCTTATCCATTAGCCATGTGCCAGAACTATTTTACAACTTTGCCACCAATCATGTTATGCTAATTACAGTAACCTGACCTGTTCTTTGTCTACACTGTATTTATATATACCTTTTTCCCTCCATTAAAGCAGAACCCACTATATACACAATAGCTGTGCATATGTGTGTCTCTCTCTGTCTCTGAGCTAGCTCATACATCAACTTTATGAATTTGGACTTCAATACGGCGATACTTAGAGCGGATTGCGCTCACAGAAATTGGCGTCCCTTGGGTGGGCCAGAGGTAAATTACTACACATCCGGACAAAACAGACGGAAAGGACACTGGGACAAGGAGAATTTGCAAACTGGTTCAAAAGCAGCTGCAGGGTAAGAAGCTTTATTCTTTCTGTCTCCACTTTCCACTCCTCCTTGTATTATGTGCCCTCTCTGGATGCCGGGTGAGTTGTAAGAAAAGTAAATCCTCTGGTCTTTTTAAGAACCCTGTTTATAAAGTATCCGTATTTGAAGAATAACTAATGTAGAAATTTCTGCTGTGTTTTTGGTATACATCCCATTTGGTTTGTTTATGTGTTGCACCCTGTGGAAAGTTATTAAGGAAAGATTAGCCAGGAAAGATTAGTCCATTGCCCTTTCTCCTCAAGTTAAGGTAGAGGAGAAAGTAGTAGCCTGGGGTTACTGTATGAGTTCCTTGTACGTAGTTAACACTTTTTTTAGTGCCGAGAGATATCCTTTGAGGTTTTAAGGCAAGACGTTGCCTTAATTAAGTGCTGGGCGCCCGAGAGATATCCTTTTTGGAGGTTTGCGTATAAGAAGTGTGTCGTTAGGCGCTGGGCGCCCGAGAGGTACCGGTACTGTTGTTTGTACCCTTTGAGGTTCGTCACAGAAGATTAGGCAAATCATGGGGAATTTTCCTGGGAGGTGTGAGGCTGATCCTAAGAATAGAGGAATTCCAGCTATAGAGATTGTGAGAGCAAGAGAGGGTGCTGACGTAGTGAAGGGGTGCTCTATTAGGCAAGTGAAAGCGACAAAACAGCAAGATAGGTGATAATGATAGGATGTGAAAAGATGAGTTTCTGAATGTTGAAAAGTGGAGTAAGTGGAGTGAGATGAAGAAAAGTGGAGTGACTCTCAGAAAACAAAGTGTTTCAGCAAGTTAGTAACTGAAGGTTTCAGAGGAAGTTGAGCTTGGTGCAATAAAGTGTGTTTGGATATTGTTTAAAGATTCCTCAGACTGGTGTGGTAGCAACTGTTGCTTTTGTAGTCCATCCCCCTTAAACAATAGAAGGCCTAATCTAGAGTATTGTGTACATGTTTGTAGAAGAAAATCCATTGTTTCAGTGAGTTAGAAGTAACATATCTGTTTTGTAATGTCTTTTTGTTTATAATGCACATTTGAAGGAATTTATGAGTGTGACGGAATGAATGCTATGATTTGCAAGAGTGTATGATAGAGTCATGTATATGGTCTAGAAATCCTGTATCTGCTTAGGATTTGAGTAGATGTCTGACTAGTTGAACAGATGTTGTTTGGTAAGATGGATTGGGAGATCTAGTGGCCACAATATAAATTGACTTTGAAATCATATTATAAGCTCTCCCATTTCTTCTGCCTGCTTCACTGATTGAGGATATTTTGTGTATTTATTAAAGTCATTGAATTGTTTGTAATTGTGGAGTGTGTAGGAGCTCAAGACTAGTTTTACTTTTTCTGGATAGTCTGAATGAGCTGACAATTTAAAAGATGGAAGGAGAGATCAAATCCAACCATGTGTATGCTAATGAGGTGGGGGTTGAACTTATTAGACACAGGAAGGAATGTCATTGTCTTTGAAGATGTCTGAATGTTTATTGCCTATAGCATGTGCTTAAATGTTGGAATGTGTTGAATCCAGACATTTTGCCTGGAACTGCAAAGTTCCAAGATGGGAGACCCAAAGACAGACAGGAGGATTCTGACAATAACCATCAATAGGAAATAGGTACTCCAGTAAGCGTGCATTTAATATCAGTACCTGATAAACTGTGCCCCCTCCCATGATCTCCCTACAATTGCCTGAGGGGAGAACTTGTGAATTGTTAGTGGATACTGGAGCTAACAAACCTGTTTTGCACGCTGACAATATTTTTTTTTCCCTATGAGATAACTTATGATTACCACTAGATTCCTTGTCAGTGAGTCTGTCTCAATTAACTTGGTGGGATCAGACGTTTTACAAGCCCTAATGGCTCACATTGTGTATGAGCCAGATGGGACGGTCTCACTGTTACCAGTAATGTCAGAAGACACCTTATGTTCCCTACACTCCCTGGTTTTCCTGACAAAGCAAAACAATGCAGAGGTAGTTAGTGTAGAGGAACATCTAGGTTGTGTGCCCCATTACCTCTGGCAAAAGGAAAAACAGATATAGGCAAATTGCCAGTAGCCCCAGTAATGGTCACATTGCATTTACCTTGAAGGGTAAACAATATGCCTGGACAGTGCTACCACAAGGGGCGCAGCATTCTCCCACCCCGTATACTACAGGGCGTGGTACTACTCCAGTATGTGGATGACCTGCTTTTATGTTGCCCCTCCTAGGAGATATGTACAAGCATCAGTATCTCGGTTGTGCTTTTTAGCAGACAATGGATGTAAAGCATCTAAGTCCAAATTGCAGTTCTGCCTTACTAAAGTTGTTTTTCTAGGTCATTGCATTTTACAAGGACATCTGACCCCTGATAGACTTCAGGTCATACAGGAGCCTAAACCCCCGAATGGTGTGGCACAACTTAGGACATTCTTAGGCCTTGTGTCCTACTGCAGACAGTGGATCTGTAATGTATCCCTGTTAATGCAACCTCTCTATGACTGCATTACTTAACCAGAACAGGCAGTGGAAAACTTCCACTCCATTAAGTTGGCACTTATTTACACAAGTTTTAGGACTTCCTAATTATGACGAGACTTTTTCTCTTTACTGTACAGAAATGTCGGGACATGCAACAGCAGTGCTTACTCAGACTCATGGACACCACCAAAGAGCAGTATCTTACTATTCTGCTAGGTTTTATCTAGCACTTCCTCTTGACCTAGATGAGTTTTTCTCTTAATGACTCCTGTTTTCATGATGTTTCGTGGAGTCCAGTGACTTATAAGGGAATGAACATCAGTAATAATCACTTTGTTCCAATTCCCATAGCAGGTTGGGTGACCCTCCCATGGTTACAGCTAAACCTGACAGGGAGACCAAGCAAGTGGTATGATTGGAAAAAGGAAAATTTGAACATAAATCCAAAGTCCCATATCATGCCGCTATCATTCCCACAGAAGAGCTTAATATTAGCCTTAGTCTGCCAAGCACCTCTATTGTAAGGTCAGGTAAAGTGGATTTCATTTTTAAGAAAAAGGTTCTTGCCCCCTTATAAGATAGTGACAGATGGTTCACAGAGGGAATAAAGGGTTGTCCAGAGCACAACTCCTCAATAGAACGGGGATTAGTTAAGGATAATCAGGGGTGTCTGATACAGAGCACCGGACCCCAAAGAGACATAGAGACGGGGGATAAGTGGTGTGCAAAACCCCCCATGCAGCGACTCTTTAGCTACTTCTATTGCCTAGTTCAGCTTCGGCGAGCATGCATATTGCCCAAGGATGTATATCTAGTATGTGGTCATCAGGCATACAAGTGGCTGCCCCCAGGGGGAGAGGGGACTTGTACTCTAGCTAGACTGACACCAGCCACCTTCACAATTGCCCATGAAAATGTGAAACCTGAGATGATACCCCGTCATACTTTTGTGAGCGCAATCCGCTCTAAGTATCGCCGTATTGAAGTCCAAATTCATAAAGTTGATGTATGAGCTAGCTCAGAGACAGAGAGAGACACACATATGCACAGCTATTGTGTATATAGTGGGTTCTGCTTTAATGGAGGAAAAAAGGTATATATAAATACAGTGTAGACAAAGAACAGGTCGGGTTACTGGAATTAGCATAACATGATTGGTGGCAAAGTTGTAAAATAGTTCTGGCACATGGCTATTGGATAATAGACAAAAGAGGGGCCGCATCCCTTTAAGCCATCTGGTGGGGGATGAGCTCTCTAAACAAAGGAGGAATGTAAAATGGCTACAGGCATGGTCCCACATGGCCCTGGAATCCAAAATGGAGGATACAATAGCTGAGTCATCCTCCACATTTCCCTCCTTTTGTAAATGATATAACCCATACCCAGGGTACATTAGGATCTGCTAATCAGATCCTGAGGACTTTTATGTAGAATTCACCTCATTCCCCATGGATATGTTATACCATTTACATACCTATCGGTCTAATACACTCAGAGGGCTGCCTTCACCGTCATGTCTGTCAGTGTGTCCAACCAGCCTTACAACTTGCAAACCCACTGTCTTGGGTTTGGACCTCTTTCTAGCAAGTTTCTTTACAAGCCAGAATATAAACTTTATAGTCAAATAGATGCAAAAACACAGCAAAAATATTTGAAATATTCCCTGCAATATTCCCATAAATCATCCACCTAATCCCTTAAACCAATTGGCAGGATTTAAGAATAAAAAGGTATCTGACCACCAACTGTCCTGTGTCCTGTAATGTTCTTTGATCCATTTTTCTCTAAGTTCACTGACCTTATCAATTCCTGCCCGCACTTGAAGATTCCCTTCAGAGTTGATATAGTGATAACAGGAAGGTCCGATAATCTGACAAATTACCCCTGTGCAGCTGTGAGATAGTCAAGGACTATGGTGTGTTGATTACTGACTATTATGGGTTGTCCTTGTATCATATTAGTGGCATTCAGCAGGCCTAGAATGGTGTATATCTGCTCATCTAGATAATCAGTAGATTCTACTAATTTGTCCCAAGTTTGCATAACCATGGGATACAAGAGTATCGTGCTGATGATTCTGTTGCTTGTACCCATTGAAACCACATGGGGTTGCCCATCTTTCCTAGGGTGATTGTCTGCTGCATGCTTGTACAAAGTATGATGGGGTATTATCTCAGGTTTCACATGTCCATGGGCAATTATGAAGGTGGCTGGTGTCAGTCTAGCTAGAGTACAAGTCCCCTCTCCCCCTGGGGGCAGCCACTTGTATGCCTGATGACCACATGCTAAATATACAGTACAGACCAAAAGTTTGGACACACCTTCTCATTCCAAGAGTTTTCTGTATTTTCATGACTATAACAATTGTAGATTCACACTGAAGGCATCAAAACTATGAATTACCACATGTGGAATTATATACTTAACAAAAAAGTGTGAAACAACTGAAAATATGTCTTATATTCTAGGTTCTTCAAAGTAGCCACCTTTTGCTTTGATTACTGCTTTGCACACTCTTGGCATTCTCTTGATGAGCCACAAGAGGTAGTCACCTGAAATGGTCTTCCAACAGTCTTGAAGGAGTTCCCAGAGATGCTTAGCACTTGTTGGCCCTTTTGCCTTCACTCTGAGGTCCAGCTCACCCCAAACCATCTGGATTGGGTTCAGGTCTGGTGACTGTGGAGGCCAGGTCATCTGGCGTAGCACCTCATCACTCTCCTTCTTGGTCAAATAGCCCTTACACAGTCTGGAGGTGTGTTTGGGGTCATTGTCCTGTTGAAAAATAAACTAAACGCAAACCGGATGGAATAGCATGCCACTGCAAGATGCTGTGGTAACCATGCTGGTTCAGTATTCCTTCAATTTTGACTAAATCCCCAACAGTGTCACCAGCAAAGCACCCCCCACACCATCACACCTCCTCCTCCATGCTTCACGGTGGGAACCAGGCATGTAGAGTCCATTCGTTCACCTTTTCTGCGTCACACAAAGACACGGTGGTTGGAACCAAAGATCTCAAATTTGGACTCATCAGACCAAAGCACCAATTTCCATAGGTCTAATGTCCATTCCTTGTGTTCTTTAGCCCAAACAAGTCTCTTCTGCTTGTTGCCTGTCCTTAGCAGTGGTTTCCTAGCAGCTATTTTACCATGAAGGCCTGCTGCACACAGTCTCCTCTTAACAGTTGTTGTAGAGATGTGTCTGCTGCTAGAACTCTGTGTGGCATTGACCTGGTCTCTAATCTGAGCTGCTGTTAACCTGCGATTTCTGAGGCTGGTGACTCGGATGAACTTATCCTCCGCAGCAGAGGTGACTCTTGGTCTTCCTTTCCTGGGGCGGTCCTCATGTGAGCCAGTTTCTTTGTAGCGCTTGATGGTTTTGGCCACTGCACTTGGGGACACTTTCAAAGTTTTCCCAATTTTTCGGGCTGACTGACCTTCATTTCTTAAAGTAATGATGGCCACTCGTTTTTCTTTACTTAGCTGCTTTTTTCCTGCCATAATACAAATTCTAACACTCCATTCAGTAGGACTATCAGCTGTGTATCCACCTGACTTCTGAACAACACAACTGATGGTCCCAACCCCATTTATAAGGCAAGAAATCCCACTTATTAAACCTGACAGGGCACACCTGTGAAGTGAAAACCATTTCAGGTGACTACCTCTTGAAGCTCATCAAGAGAATGCCAAGAGTGTGCAAAGCAGTAATCAAAGCAAAAGGTGGCTACTTTGAATAACCTAGAATATAAGACATATTTTCAGTTGTTTCACACTTTTTTGTTAAGTATATAATTCCACATGTGTTAATTCCTAGTTTTGATGCCTTCAGTGGGAATCTACAATTTCTATAGTCATGAAAATACAGAAAACTCTTGGAATGAGAAGGTGTGTCCAAACTTTTGGTCTGTACTGTACATCCTTGGGCAATGTGCATGCTCTCCGAAGCTGAACTAGGCAATAGAGGTAGCTAAAGAGTCGCTGCATGGGGGGTTTTGCACACCACTTACCCCCCTGTCTCTATGTCTCTTTGGGGTCCGGTGCTCTGTATCAGACACCCCTGACTATCCTTAACTAGTCCCCGTTCTATTGGGGAATTGTGCTCTGGACAACCCTTTATTCCCTCTGTGAACCATCTGTCACTATCTTGTAAGGGGGCATGAATCTTTTTTTTTTTTTTTTAAATGAAATCCACTTTATCTGACCTTACAATAGAGGTGCTTGAAGAGTGAAGAAATCAGGCGATACCTTTTAGAGGCTAACTGAGTATATTTGTAAGTAAGCTTTCAGGAGTACTAGCTAGCTCCCTTCATCAGACATGGTGTTATACAAGAACTGAAAATTCACAGATTTTTATACACATGGTCTTCAAAGGATTTTAGAGTCCTTAAAAAAAAAAAAACAAAATGCAATAGAGGTGCTTGGCAGACTAAGGCTAATATTAAGCGTTTCTGTGGGAATGATACCATACTCCCATTCTTTCCTTTTCTCCTGCGTCTTAAAATGTCCCATTAAAACCACAACCCGCAAATCTTCAATAGAGTGGTCTTCTCCGGAGAAATGTGCGGCCACTGGGAGATCTGTTCTGCTGTTATTAATGGTGGATCTGTGTGAGTTCATGCGCTAAGTCTCTGCCCTGTTTCCCCCACATAGAGGCCTGTGGTGGGACATTGCACACACATTATGAGGTACACCACATTGGAAGACCTGCAGGAGAATGTCCCCCTAATTCTGTGCACCTGTTGTGACTGTGGGATAGGTACACTGTCAGCGGTGTGGGTGTGCTTGCAGGTCATGCACCTTTTATGTAGGCAAGGTGAGGCGCCATTTTCAGTTGGGGCCTTCAGGGCACTCCGGACAATAATACGCCTCAGGTTTGGTGGTTGTCGAAAGGAGAGGAGAGGGGGGACTGGAAATATGTCCTTGAGTCTGTTGTCCCTATGTAGTACAGGTTGGAGCTTCATGGCAATCCTTCGTAGGATCTCCAGCTGTCGGTTGTAGGTGACAACTAGGGGCACTCGGGCTTCTTTCTGGGTCTCTCTATATGTGAGCAGACTGTCTCTGTTAATGGCTGCTGCTTTGTGTAATTGGTTGTCTGTCACTTTTGGTTTGTATCCCAATTGGAGAAATTTCGTCCTCAGATCCAGGAGGTGCTTGTCCAGGTCTGCTTTATCGGAGCAAATACGATTGTATGGTATAGCCTGGCTGTAGATAATAGATTGTCTTGTGTGCTTGGGGTGGAAGCTGTCGTTTCTCAGGTAGGCCGTTCTGTCTGTGGGTTTGTGGTATATTTATGTGAGTAGCCGGTGGTCTTTAATGTATATTGTGGTATCCAGAAAGTGAATTTCACTCCCTGAATAGCTAAGTTTAAGGTTGATGGTCGGGTGAAAGTCATTGAAGTCATTATGGAATTGAAGTAGGGCCTCCTCACCTGCAGTCCAGATGACAAGGATATCATCGATATAACGAAGGTAAATCATAGGTTTGGTGGCGCATGTTGATAAATCTGCTCCTTCCAGTTCTGCCATAAACAGATTTGCATATTGGGGTGCACATCTGGTCCCCATTGAAGTTCCCATTCGCTGTAGATATAGATCTTCTCCAAAGGTAAAATGGTTGTGGCTAAGGATGAATTGTATGAGCTGCGTTACTGGTTCTGTTGGGAGGTTTTGTTTCTCCAGGTGTACCCGACATGCTGCAACTCCATCCTTGTGGGGAATGTTGGTATACAGGGATTCCACATCCATGGTGGCCAAAATGGTATCCTCAGGTAGAGGGCCCAGGGCATTCAGTTTGTTGAGAAGGTCAGTGGTGTCCTGGATATAGCTTGGAGTATCCCTGACAAGGGGTTTTAGGAGATTTTCCACCCAACCTGAGATGTTTTCTGTCAGTGTCCCAATGCCAGAAATGATAGGCCTCCCAGGGTTGCCATCTTTGTGTATCTTTGGCAGCATATAGAAGCAGCCCGGCCTGGGATCTTGTGGGATAAGTCCTTTTACCTGATTCTGGATCTGGATTGGGAACTTCTTGATCATACTCTTTAGTTCTTTCATATAGGCCTCTGTGGGATCACTTCCAAGTTTAGAGTAATGGATGGGATCTGACAGTTGCCTGTTTGCTTCCTGGATATAGTCTGAGGTGTTCATTATGACTATTGCGCCCCCTTTGTCAGCCGGTTTTATTATTATATCCTGATTTTCTTTCAGTGATGTAATAGCCTTCTGTTCCTGCAGGGTTAGGTTATGCACCTGTTTCTTTTGTTTCTCCAGGATTTCTGATTTTACTTTGCTTCTGAAACAGTCAATATATTTATCCAGTGCTGCATTAGCTCCAGGGCGTGGGGTCCAGGTAGATTTTTCGGTAAGATTCCTTATGGGCTGTTCCATCTCAGAGTTGCTGCTGTATGGAAGGTCTTTGTCATAAAAATATTCCCTCAATCATATTTTTCTAAAAAACTTCTCCATATCATTGCAGAGTTGGATATGGTCAGTGTGTGCCGAGGGGCAGAAGGAGAGACCTTTGGAGAGAACTGACATTTCATGTTTGTTTGGCTCATAAGAGGAAAGATTCACAACACAGCTTTGCTGAGCTGGGCTGGTACTTGTGGTTGTAGTAATGAGGCCTTTTTGTCTCAGTCTGTGGAGCTTTTTCTTTTTGTTGTTAATAAACATGTCCTGAAGTTTCCGGTAGTATGTGTGGAGTTTGGCCTTCATTTCCTCTGTGTCATTATCCAATGATGATTTCAGGGCCTGTATCTCCTCCTCTGTTCTTTTCTTGTTGTTATAGGAAATTTTTATCATATTGTTCCGCAGCCTTTCAGATGTCCGAATACATAGTTGTTCTGCATATCGGCTGTTGTAGGTGTGCCAGGTTGGGTTACGTAAATTGAAGCCTTTTGGGATGAGTCTCTCCTTTTTGCATTTTGTTAAGAAGAAGATGTCGCTGTTGAGTTGTGCAAGTTTCTTAAGCCGGTTTTTCAGTTCCATTCTTTTGCGGTACATTGTGGTATCTTTCAAGTTGATAGTAGTATAATGTTGTACCGTGTTAGCCATTGAAAGTAGTGGAAGAGTGAAGAAATCAGGCGATACCTTTTAGAGGCTAACTGAGTACAATGGGGAAAAAAAAGTATTTAGTCAGCCACCAATTGTGCAAGTTCTCCCACTTAAAAAGATGAGGCCGGCCTGTAATTGTCATCATAGGTAGACCTCAACTATGAGAGACAAAATGAGAAAACTAATCCAGAAAATCACATTGTCTGATTTTTAAAGAACTTAGTTGCAAATTATGGTGGAAAATAAGTATTTGGTCAATAACAAAAGTTCCTCTCAATACTTTGTTATATATCCTTTGTTGGCAATGACAGAGGTCAAACGTTTCCTGTAAGTCTTCACAAGGTTGGCACACACTGTTGCTGGTATGTTGGCCCATTCCTCCATGCAGATCTCCTCTAGAGCAGGGATGTTTTGGGGCTGTCTCTGGGCAACTCGGACTTTCAACTCCCTCCAAAGGTTTTCTATGGGGTTGAGATCTGGAGACTGGCTAGGCCACTCCAGGACCTTGAAATGCTTCTTACGAAGCCGCTCCTTCGTTGCCCTGGCGGTGTGCTTGGGGTCATTGTCATGCTGAAAGACCCAGCCACGTTTCATCTTCAATGCCCTTGCTGATGGAAGGTGACCTGCACACAGGATCTTAGTCCCTGGCGGCGTAGTGTGTTACTGACGGTAGCCTTTGTTACGTTAGTCCCAGCTTTCTGCAGGTCACTCACTAGGTCCCCCCGGGTGGTTCTGGGATTTTTGCTCACCGTTCTTGTGATCAGTTTGACCCCACGGGGTGAGATCTTGTGTGGAGCCCCTGATGGAGGGAGATTATCAGTGGTCTTGTATGTCTTCCATTTTCTAATTATTGCTCCCACAGGTGATTTCTTCACACCAAGCTGCTTGCCTATTGCAGATTCAGTCTTCCCAGCCTGGTGCAGGGCTACCATTTTGTTTCTGGTCCTTCCACAGCTCTTTGGTCTTCACCATAGTGGAGTTTGGAGTGTGACTGTTTGAGGTTGTGGACAGGAGTCTTTTATACTGATAACAATGTCACACAGGAGCCATTACTACAGGTAATGAGTGGAGGACAGAGGAGCTTTGTGATGAACCGACCCTCAGTTTTATATCTTTCTTGGAAGTGTGTTTTACTTGCTTAGGTCAGTCCTTCCCCCACTTGGAATGTGGTGCTTTAGTTGAGTCCACATTGCTGGACGATACGCTTCACTGGTTTTATGTGTGTTCATTGGAGATGGCTTGCTATAGCCAGGCACTTTTATTATCCCTGTGCCAGATGGGATGGGGGATAGCAAGCCTTAACTTCACCCTTCTCTCCGAGGGTTCTGCAAAGGTGGGAGAAGGGGGGCTGCCTGGGTGCAAGGGGTGGGTGGAGCACTAGCCATATGCTGTGGGCAGACCTGGATTCTGGGGTCATTCAGCATAGAGGCAGTAAGGAGCTCTGATCTGGGAGAAGATGAGAGGGCCTGCCCTACTGAGGAATGCTTTGAGGGCCTAGTGCTGGACAGCATGTAGAAGGATTGTTTTATGCAACTTGCTTAAGCTTGCGCCCTAGGCCCAAAACTCTGCTGTGGCCTAGAGAAAAGGACTACAAGTATTCATTGTGCTGAGCATGGAAGAGAGACAGCTAGGACAAAGCTGTGTGCTCAGGTATCTTTTCTAAACTTTTATTTCCCGTTTACTTTGTTTTGTATGGTATCATCGCTCTTTTGCTTGTATGTTTATGCTTGATCATATTAATATTGTATATTTCTGTATATGCTATTAATCCATACCGACCCACTTGGGTTATTAAACATATAAAATTTATATCGCTCATTTCATTTTATCCTATGACCCGGTCTACTCACGGTGTGTGAGTGGGAGGTTAAGAAAGAAGTTTGATCGCAGGCGTGCCAGGCGGCTGGGCGAGGCGATATTCTTCACAAGCTTGTTAAAGGAGAAGTTACAGGTCTGTGAGAGACAGAAATCTTGCTTGTTTGTAGGTGACCAAATACTTATTTTCCACCATAATTTGCAAATAAATTCTTAAAAAATCAGACAATGTGATTTTCTGGATTTGTTTTCTCATTTTGTCTCTCATAGTTGAGGTCTACCTATGATGACAATTACAGGCCGGCCTCATCTTTATAAGTGGGAGAACTTGCACAATTGGTGGCTGACTAAATACTTTTTTTTCCCCACTGTATATTTATAAGTAAGCTTTCAGGAGTACTCGCTCCCTTCATCAGACATGGTGTTATACAAGAACTGAAAATTCACAGATTTTTATACACATGGTCTTCAAAGGATTTTAGAGTCCTTAAAAAAACCAAAACAAAATGCAATAGAGGTGCTTGGTAGACTAAGGCTAATATTAAGCTCTTCTGTGGGAATGACACCAGCATGAAATGGGACTTTGGATTTATGTTCAAATTTTCCTTTTTCCAATCATACCACTTGCTTGGTCTACCTGTCAGGTTTAGCTGTAACCATGGGAGGATCACCCAACCTGCTATGGGAATTGGAACAAAGTGATTATTACTGATGTTCATTACCTTATAAGTCACTGGACTTCACAAAACATTATGAAAACAGGAGTCATTAAGAGAAAAACTCATCTAGGTCAAGAGGGAGTGCTAGATAAAACATAGTCTTTGCAGAACCAGGGCTGTGAGTACAGATCCAACAATCCCTGGGTTCTTCCTACTCATCCTAATTAACAGTTAACACCTGATGGTGTTTAATCAATTTATTGTCCCATTCTTCTTTTAGAACAAGCTCACTGGTTGTGTCACCAGAGCTAGGATCACCAGTAGGTACCAGATCCTTTCAGTCCTCTTCCCAGCAAGTCACATTTTTACAGTGACTAGCGTGGATCCACGTCGACTTTCCTTCTAACTTGACTGAAGAGGATGTTGTCAGAAGCACTTGGAAAGGACCATCAAACCGTGGACCAAGGCTCTCACGTGTCTCTTTACCACCACCCAGTCTCCTGGCTTTAGGGAATGTGTTCCCAGTACATGGTTTGGATCTAGAAGAGAACTGTCCAGGGAAGTGAGTGCCATTATCACTTTCGATGGTCTCGGGGATCCCATACCTGCACACTACTTCTTTAAGTAGTTTATCTGCAGTTACTTTAGCGGTGGCTTTCTGTACCGGAAATGCCTCAGGCCATCCTGAAATGAGATCAACACACACAAGCACGTACTCATACCTTCCCACCTTTGGTAACTGTATATAGTCAACCTGCAATCTCTGAAACGGGTACAAGGGCTTTGGGGTGTGTTTCTAAGGAACCTTTACTTTTTGGTCCACATTGTGCGTAGCACATGTCATGCAGGCTTGCACATATCTGGCTGCAGTTGTGCTAAAACCTGGAGCTACCCACCGTTGCTCACCAGGTCACACATGGCTGTTTTTGAGTGGTGCACTTGAGAATGAGCTGCTTGCACCATCATTGAGAACAATGCTCTTGGTAAACATACTCTCTTACCACTGACCATCAGGCCTTGTTCATCTTCTTTTGCACTTTGCTTCTCCCAAGTCTTTTCTTCTGGACCGGCTTGGTCCTGCAATGTTTTTAGAACCTGAAAAGAGAGCTGAGAAGCTTGCTCTGGTATGGTGACCACCAGTGCTGAGGCATGTCCCCTAGGCTTTTCTGCAGCTAGTTTGGCTGCAGCATCTGCCCTTGCATTATCTCTACTCTCTTTTGTATCAGCCTTGGTGGCAGCATGATCTCCATCAGCTCCTGAATAGCCTGGAAATCCTTTATAAGCATAGTATTAGAACTAAGGTAAGCTCTTACTCTCCACATCAGACCATAGTCTTATTCTATATAAAAGGCATAGCGGGCTTACCCTCAGCTATTTTACACCGTTTCAGTGAGTGCTTTCAGTTCAGCTTCTTGAGCTGAGACCTGTGGGGGTAATAGTTCTGCTTGTTTACCTCATGTTCACTGGCATATCTGGTATAGAATTTGCCATCCTTCCCAAATCGAGAGCCATCTACAAAAGAACTCAAAATCAGAGTTAGCAATAGATTCATCATTTACATAAGAGTTAGCAATAGATTCATCATTTACATGACCAAATCCTACAGTTTCTTGCTGCATCAGTTATATACAGTTCATCAGAAAATACACTTGTGTACAGGTTGTTTCACTGTTGTCCTTCCTTTTCCCCCCTTGAATCTATTGGTAACAGGAGTGTCGTGCAGCGTGCAAGGGTGACATTAGGAGGCATAAGTAAGGCACACTATAATCTAAGTTGTCTAGCCATTGAAATGTGCTTAGGCTGGGCCTGGGACAATATGCCATGTACATCATGAGGAGTAAGTACTGTGATAGGGAAATCCAATACGATTTCTGCACCTTTCTCCAGGGACAATTGGACTGCAGCTACTGCCCTAACACAAGAAGGTGCTCCTCTGGACACTGGGTCTAATCTAGCAGAATAGTAAGATATTCCTCTATGTTGGTGTCCATGAGTCTGAGTAAGCACTGCTGTTGCGTGTACCGACATTTCTGTACAGTAAAGAGAAAAAGTCTCGTCATAATTAGGAAGTCCTAAAACTTGTGTAAATAAGTGCCAACTTAATGGAGTGGAAGTTTTCCACTGCCTGTTCTGGTTTAGTGATGCAGTCATAGAGAGGTTGCATTAACAGGGATACATTACAGATCCACTGTCTGCAGTAGGACACAAGGCCTAAGAATGTCCTAAGTTGTGCCACACCATTCGGGGGTTTAGGCTCCTGTATGACCTGAAGTCTATCAAGGTCAGATGTCCTTGTAAAATGCAATGACCTAGAAAAACAACTTTAGTAAGGCAGAACTGCAATTTGGACTTAGATGCTTTACATCCATTTTCTGCTAAAAAGCACAACCGAGATACTGATGCTTGTACATATCTCCTAGGAGGGGCAACTGTAAAGGGAAGTGCTTACCACAAACATTAATATATATATATATATATATATATATATATATATATATATATTCAATCATTCCATTCATTACTCCTGAGAGAGAGCTATTGTCTGCAGGCTACAAAACCTGTTTTCTAACAGACATCCCGCATGGGCCAGGAAGTCATTAGCCCTAGGCCACGGATCAATTTTAAGTGTTAGAGCGCCATCCCAAGACTCATAAGAAGTATTGCATCTAAACTTATATTACAATACCAAGAGCCTGATTGGAGTGACAACATCTAGGTGGGCGGAGTTGTGGGCCATATATATAATGGGCCAAAAGCCCTTTCTCTCTCTCTCTTCATCTTCTCTCTTCACCAGACCCCATGGATTGACCAGCTTCACCTAGACAAGCTCCATATACCACCAGAGCATGCATAATAAGTCTTAAGTATAACTTTCTATTATCTATCTATCTATCTATCTATCTATCTATCTATCTATCTATCCATTTATCTATCAGTCACCCTCTATTAATCTGTATTACTACTGCTGTGTTCCTTACAGAAAGGGTCAGTTAGTAAATTGTCCAGGGGTTGTATGTGTGTGGTTGTATGTGTGTGTGTATGTAGCGATATCTGTAGGTTTTTAATTGGGTTCTGTACTTATTGTATTGCACTGTGTTAATACTGTTTTGTATTATTCTATAACCTAGTTCCATCATATTAATAATAAACGTATTTTATGATTAATATTGTGGGGTAAATTATCGTACATGCAAACCAGTCAAGGAAACAGATAAGTAGATATACCTAAGGAGAAAGGAGGGAAATTGGTGAATATTAATTAGTAGTAACACCCAGATCTCTCATACCTAATGGTGAAACAAGTCAAGAGTGAGGAAATAGTAATTGTTACTATCATCCCCTTAACAGCAACATAAAAGCAGGTCATCCACATACTGGAGTAGCACCACGCCCTACAGTATACGGGGTGGGAGAATGCTGCCCCCTTGTGGTAGCACTGTCCAGGCATATTGTTTACCCTTCAAGGTAAATGCAATGTGACCATTACTAGGGGTACTGGCAATTTGCCTATATCTGTTTTTCCTTTTGCCAGAGGTAATGGGGCACACAACCTAGATGTTCCTCTACACTAACTACCTCTGCATTGTTTTGCTTTGTCAGGAAAACCAGGGAGTGTAGGGAACATAAGGTGTCTTCTGACATTACTGGTAACAGTGAGACCGTCCCATCTGGCTCATACACAATGTGAGCCATTAGGGCTTGTAAAACGTCTGATCCCACCAAGTTAATTGAGACAGACTCACTGACAAGGAATCTAGTGGTAATCATAAGTTATCTCATAGGGAAAAAAATATATTTTCAGCGTGCAAAACAGGTTTGTTAGCTCCAGTATCCACTAACAATTCACAAGTTCTCCCCTCAAGCAATTGTAGGGAGATCATGGGGGGGCGGCCTCAGTTTATCAGGTACTGATATTAAATGCACGCTTACTGGAGTACCTATTTCCTATTGATGGTTATTGTCAGAATCTTCCTGTCTGTCTTTGGGTTTCCCATCTTGGAACTTTACAGTTCCAGGCAAAATGTCTGGATTCAACACATTCCAACATTTAAGCACATGCTATAGGCAATAAACATTCAGACATCTTCAAAGACAATGACATTCCTTCCTGTGTCTAATAAGTTCAACCCCCACCTCATTAGCATACACATAGTTGGATTTGATCTCTCCTTCCATCTATTAAATTGTCAGCTCATTCAGACTATCCAGAACAAGTAAAACTAGTCTTGAGCTCCTACACACTCCACAATTACAAACAATTCAATGACTTTAATAAATACACAAAATATCCTCAATCAGTGAAGCAGGCAGAAGAAATGGGAGAGCTTATAATATGATTTCAAAGTCAATTTATATTGTGGTCACTAGATCTCCCAATCCATCTTACCAAACAACATCTGTTCAACTAGTCAGACATCTACTCAAATCCTAAGCAGATACAGGATTTCTAGACCATATACATGACTCTATCATACACTTTCTTGCAAATCATAGCATTCATTCCGTCACACTCATAAATTCCTTCAAATGTGCATTATAAACAAAAAGACATTACAAAACAGATATGTTACTTCTAACTCACTGAGACAATGGATTTTCTTCTACAAACATGTACACAATACTCTAGATTAGGCCTTCTATTGTTTAAGGGGGATGGACTACAAAAGCAACAGTTGCTACCTCACCAGTCTGAGGAATCTTTAAACAATATCCAAACACACTTTATTGCACCAAGCTCAACTTCCTCTGAAACCTTCAGTTACTAACTTGCTGAAACACTTTGTTTTCTGAGAGTCACTCCACTTTTCCTCTCTCCATCTCACTCCACTTTTCAACATTCAGAAACTCATCTTTTCACATCCTATCATTATCACCTATCTTGCTGTTTTGTCGCTTTCACTTGCCTAATAGAGCACCCCTTCACTACGTCAGCACCCTCTCTTGCTCTCACAATCTCTATAGCTGGAATTCCTCTATTCTTAGGATCAGTCTCACACCGCCCAGGCAAATTCCCCATGATTTGCCTAATCTTCTGTGATGAACCTCAAAGAGTACAAATGGTACCGGTACCTCTCGGGCGCCCAGCGCCTAACAACACACTTCTTATATGCAAACCTCCAAAAAGGATATCTCTCGGGCGCCCAGCACTTAATTAAGGCAACGTCTTGCCTTAAAACCTCAAAGGATATCTCTCGGCACTAAAAAAAGTGTTAACTACGTACAAGGAACTCATACAGTAACCCCAGGCTACTACTTTCTCCTCTACCTTAACTTGAGGAGAAAGGGCAATGGGCTAATCTTTCCTGGCTAATCTTTCCTTAATAACTTTCCACAGGGTGCAACACATAAACAAACCAAATGAGATATATACCAAAAACACAGCATAAAATTTCTACATTAGTTATTCTTCAAATACGGATACTTCATAAACAGGGTTCTTAAAAAGACCAGAGGATTTACTTTCCGGCATCCAGAGAGGGCACATAAGACAAGGAGGAGTGGAAAATGGAAATTGTAAGAATAAAGCTTCTTACCTTGCAGCTGCTTTTGAACCAGTTTCCAATGTCTCCTTGTCCTGTTGTCCTTTCCTTCTGTTTTTTCCGGATGTGTAGTAATTTACCTCTGGCCCACCCGGGGACGCCAATTTCTGTGAGCGCAATCCGCTCTAAGTATTGCCGTATTGAAGTCCAAATTCATAAAGTTGATGTATGAGCTAGCTCAGAGAGAGAGAGACACACATATGCACAGCTATTGTGTATATAGTGGGTTCTGCTTTAATGGAGGGAAAAAGGTATATATAAATACAGTGTAGACAAAGAACAGGTCTGGTTACTGTAATTAGCATAACATGATTGGTGGCAAAGTTGTAAAATAATTCTGGCACATGGCTATTGGATAAGAGACAAAAGAGGGGCTGCATCCCTTTAAGCCATCTGGTGGGGGATGAGCTCTCTAAACAAAGGAGGAATGTAAAATGGCTACAGGCATGGTCCACATGGCCGTGAAATCTAAAATGGAAGATACAATAGCTGAGTCATCCTCCACACTTTGTACAAGTGTGCAGCAGACAATCACCCTAGGAAAGATGGGCGACCCCATGTGGTTTCAATGGGTACAAGCAACAGAATTGTCAGCACGATACTCTTGTATCCCATGGTTATGCAAACTTGGGACACATTAGTAGAATCTACTGATTATCTAGATGAGCAGATATACACCATTCTAGGCCTGCTGAATGCCACTAATATGATACAAGGACAACCCATAATAGTCAGTAATCAACACACCATAGTCCTTGACTATCTCACAGCTGCACAGGGGTAATTTGTCAGATTATCGGACCTTCCTGTTATCACTATATCAACTCTGAAGGGAATCTTCAAGTGCGGGCAGGAATTGATAAGGTCAGTGAACTTAGAGAAAAATGGATCAAAGAACATTACAGGACACAGGACAGTTGGTGGTCAGATACCTTTTCGTTCTTAAATCCTGCCAATTGGTTTAAGGGATTAGGTGAATGGTTTATGAGGATATTGCAGGGAATATTTCAAATATTTTTGCTGTGTTTTTGCATCTATTTGACTATAAAGATTATAATATGGCTTGTAAAGAAACTTGCTAGAAAGAGGTCCAAACCCAAGACAGTGGGTTTGCAAGTTGTAAGGCTGGTTGGACACACTGACAGACATGATGGTGAAGGCAGCCCTCTGAGTGTATTAGACCGATAGGTATGTAAATGGTATAACATATCCATGGGGAATGAGGTGAATTCTACATAAAAGTCCTCAGGATCTGATTAGCAGATCCTAATGTACCCTGGGTATGGGTTATATCATTTACAAAAGGAGGGAAATGTGGAGGATGACTCAGCTATTGTATCCTCCATTTTGGATTCCAGGGCCATGTGGGACCATGCCTGTAGCCATTTTACATTCCTCCTTTGTTTAGAGAGCTCATCCCCCACCAGATGGCTTAAAGGGATGCGGCCCCTCTTTTGTCTATTATCCAATAGCCGTGTGCCAGAACTATTTTACAACTTTGCCACCAATCATGTTATGCTAATTACAGTAACCAGACCTGTTCTTTGTCTACACTGTATTTATATATACCTTTTTCCCTCCATTAAAGCAGAACCCACTATATACACAATAGCTGTGCATATGTGTCTCTCTCTCTCTGAGCTAGCTCATACATCAACTTCATGAATTTGGACTTCAATACAGCGATACTTAGAGCGGATTGCGCTCACAGGACCATGCGAGTGCCATGACCCCTTCACTGTTTACTTTGCATACCGTCTGATTTATAGGGGCCGTGTGATGTAATGACATCCTTACAGCTATAGAAGTGAATGGGACAAGCAGTGGTGTAACTAGGAATGGCTGGGCCCCAAGGCGAACATTTGACATGGGGCCCCCCCCGGACCGCCCCCTCCAACCCCACCCCCAAAAAGCGCATTCCTGGGCACACTATTATGCGCCATAGTGGCCCGTGCACACAGTATTATGCCCCATTGTGGCCCATGCACACAGTATTATTTCCTATATTGGCCCCTGCACACAGTATTATGCCCCATAGTGGCCCCTGCACACAGTATTATACCCCATAGTGGCCCCTGCACACAGTATTATGCCAAATAGTGGCCCCTGCACACAGTATTATGTCCCATAGTGGCCCCTGCACACAGTATTATCCCTAGTGGCCCCTGCACACTATTAGAATGGGCCCCTGCACACAGTATTATGCCCCATAGTGGCCCCTGCACACAGTATTATACCCCATAGTGGCCCCTGCACACAGTATTATGCCAAATAGTGGCCCCTGCACACAGTATTATGCCCCATAGTGGCCCCTGCACCCAGTATTATGTCCCATAGTGGCCCCTGCACACACTATTATGCCCCATAGTGGCCCCTGCACACAGAATTATGCCCCATAGTGGCCCCTGCACACAGTATTATGCCCCATAGTGGCCCCTGCACACAGTATTATGTCCCATAGTGGCCCCTGCACACACTATTATGCCCCATAGTGGCCCCTGCACACAGAATTATGCCCCATAGTGGCCCCTGCACACAGTATTATGCCCCATTGTGGACCACACATGAACGATTATTATACTCTGGGGTCTTTTCAGACCCCAGAGTCAGAGACATAGCTAGGGGTACAGCACAGGGAGGGGCGAACATGTCCAAGTGGGCCCCCAACTTGGACATGTTCGTATTCTGATACTATCAGTATACGATGACTGTATAGTGGAAAGCAGCTCTACACAGGGCTCTGCAGACGATTAGGTGAAACAGGGCAGAACATTTAGGACTTACCGGTGCGCTCTGACTAACCTTCACTCCCCTCTCTTTCATCCGGCGGCCTGACCCTTCTTCCAGTCTCTGTAAAGTTTGCAACACAGACATCTTTGGCTCCTCACTTTTCCAGGCACCGACCCACATTGTCCTCACCTGCACAAAACCCCATCCTGCTGCTACCCCCAATTATAAAATATATAATATACCCCCCATAATGAATAATAGTTTCCATATAAGTGTATTGAAAACAGAAAGTCCACAGGGGAAACCTCTGCAGACCTTCTGAGAAAAACGTTTCCACCGCAGTTTTTCCTGCAGTGCTTTTTTGCTGCAGTCAGCTACATGGGGCCTTAGTCTTAAATTAATTGTTTTTATGTTCCCTCACCTCCTCTGGGCCTCCAATTATTATACTAGGGGGTCTGAAAAGACCCTCGAGTATAATGATAGCAGTGTTTGTGGCGTTCGGCCCGCGGCCTTTACCCACCGATCCCCGCTACTGCGCACAGCCGCCTCCGCAGAATCGGAAGCGCAGGCGGCCGTGAGCGGGACCCCGGGGATCGGTAAGTAAATAGGGCCCGTTACCTGCTGGTGTTACTCCAGCAGGTAACGGCCTATTAAAAAAAAAAAATGTAATGTCCATAATGTCCCGGGCCCTGTGGCAGCCGCTACCGCTGCTACCCTGGTAGTTACGCCCCTGGTGACAAGGCAGAAATGACCCCACTGATCTCTTACTGATGACCTATCCCGACGAATCTGAAATAAAAAGAACTGGAATACTGGACTACCATCTATGCCACCATGGCAAGGAGGTCTTCATTCTGGATGATGGATTTCATGTCCCACGTATTCTATCAGGCAACTTTATGTACTCTAAAAAAAAAAAAAAAAAAAATCACAAATCAAATTTTTTTTTTTAAATTACACATTTTTTTGTACTCACACCATATTTTTCTCTATCGTGCTTTATGTTTCTAGGTGAGTCCTGAGTTTGAGAAAAAATCTGGAATATATTCCAAAATACATAATCATATCGCATACAAGATTCACATCAATGATTTAAGAAAGTATTTTACCAAGGTAAGTGATGTCCAGCCAGCGCTGTAGCAGAGCCGAGTGGTGTCTGGAGTCATGTAAGGTTATATTCACACAATCCATGGTGAATATGGCTGTGAATACCTGACTGTTGTGACTGATCCCTCATATACCTCAGTGTACGGAGGGATAAGTGAAAACAGGTCAAAATAGGGCATGACCTACTGTATATGTACATTCTCACGGACCGACAAAATATGGCAATAACAATCACACAATTTTTGAGGCTTCATGTTGCTAAAAAACTTTGCTTTCAATCTGTCTTTTATCCCCTCCCACATGTCACAGATGGGAGCTGGGGCTGGAAAATTTGATCATTTGCAGATCTTAGCTCCGTGACTTCCTCAATTTGCAGAAACCTACACCGCATCCTTCTTGGTGTTCCAATATCAATGTTGAGGAGTGTATGTTGTGTGGGGTTAGAGGGAACATAATGGTGATAAGTGTCCACTCATGAGGTTCAACCTTTCAGCTCATTTCAGGTCAAACTTGTTGGCCACGAACCAGAAGTACTATTAGTATACAGTCAGACCCTAGAGAGGGGAGGTGAGTAACAATAACAAACACTTGTACTCACCTCTCCTGGGCATCCTCGCTGTGTCCACCAGTCTCCTGGCATCCTCTTCTGGCCTCTGGATGACTCTGGCTGACATCACACAGCACGGGGTCACCACTGAGGCTTGCAATTGGACCTCAGCAGTAACATGAGGCCTGCTGTCATGTCACTGTGACCCATTGACATGCCCAACATATCTGCTTCATGGGTGATGAACCCCAAAAGTTTCTGGTTTGGGTCGATTCTGAAACTTTTGGAAAATTCAGCTTGTTCTTCTCTAGTATCCACTAGAGAGCGCTCTGGAATAATCCAATATTACATAACAGCTATATTCACCTCCATCCACACCATGCACTAAGCAGCGAGCTGAATACTCTCCTGCCAGTGCGTGCCCTGCTCTCTCCTGCCATGTGACGTGTCCTCTGTCTCTCTCCTGCCATGTGACGTGTCCTCTGTCTCTCTTCTGTCATGTGATGTGTCCTCTGTCTCTCTTCTGTCATGTGACGTGTCCTCTGTCTCTCTCCTGCCATGTGACGTGTCCTCTGTCTCTCTCCTGTCATGTGACGTGTCCTCTGTCTCTCCTGCCATGTGACGTGTCCTCTGTCTCTCTCCTGCCATGTGCGTGTCCTCTGTCTCTCCTGCCATGTGCGTGTCCTCTGTCTCTCTCTCTCCTGCCATGTGATGTGTCCTCTGTCTCTCCTGCCATGTGACGTGTCCTCTGTCTCTTTCCTGCCATGTGATGTGTCCTCTGTCTCTCTCCTGCCATGTGACGTGTCCTCTGTCTCTCTCCTGCCGTGTTACGTGTCCTCTGTCTCTCCTGCCATGTGACTTGTCCTCTGTCTCTCCTGCCATGTGACGTGTCCTCTGTCTCTTCTGCCATGTGACATGTTTTCTGTCTCTCCTGTCATGTGACGTGTCCTCTGTCTCTCCTGCCATGTGACATGTTTTCTGTCTCTCCTGCCATGTGACGTGTCCTCTGTCTCTCCTGCCATGTGACATGTTTTCTGTCTCTCCTGTCATGTGACGTGTCCTCTGTCTCTCCTGCCATGTGACGTGTCCTCTGTCTCTCTCTCTCTCTCCTGCCATGTGACGTGTCCTCTGTCTCTCTCCTGCCGTGTTACGTGTCCCTGCTCCCGCCGTATGATGTGTCCTCTGTCTCTCTCCTGCTGTGTGACATGTCCTCTGTCTCTCCTGCCATGTGACGTGTCCTCTGTCTCTCTCCTGCCGTGTTACGTGTCCTCTGTCTCTCTCCTGCCGTGTGACGTGTCCTCTGTCTCTCTCCTGCCATGTGACGTGTCCTCTGTCTCTCTCTCTGCCATGTGCGTGCCTCTGCTGCCATGTGACGTGTCCTCTGTCTCTCCCTGCCATGTGACGTGTCCTCTGTCTCTCCCTGCCATGTGATGTGTCCTCTGTCTCTCCTGCCATGTGATGTGTCCTCTGTCTCTCCTGCCATGTGACGTGTCCTCTGTCTCTCCTGCCATGTGACGTGTCCTCTGTCTCTCCTGCCATGTGACGTGTCCTCTGTCTCTCCTGCTATGTGACGTGTCCTCTGTCTCTCTCCTGCCATGTGATGTGTCCTCTGTCTCTCCTGCCATGTGATGTGTCCTCTGTCTCTCCTGCCATGTGACATGTCCTCTGTCTCTCCTGCCATGTGACATGTCCTCTGTCTCTCCTGCCATGTGATGTGTCCTCTGTCTCTCCTGCCATGTGACGCGTCCTCTGTCTCTCCTGCCATGTGACACGTCCTCTGTCTCTCCTGCCATGTGACGTGTCCTCTGTCTCTCCTGCCATGTGACGCGTCCTCTGTCTCTCCTGCCATGTGACGCGTCCTCTGTCTCTCCTGCTATGTGATGTGTCCTCTGTCTCTCCTGCCATGTGACGTGTCCTCTGTCTCTCCTGCCATGTGACGTGTCCTCTGTCTCTCCTGCTATGTGACGTGTCCTCTGTCTCTCTCCTGCCATGTGACGTGTCCTCTGTCTCTCTCCTGCCATGTGACGTGTCCTCTGTCTCTCCTGCCATGTGACGTGTCCTCTGTCTCTCCTGCCATGTGACGCGTCCTCTGTCTCTCCTGCCATGTGACGTGTCCTCTGTCTCTCCTACCATGTGACGTGTCCTCTGTCTCTCCTGCCATGTGATGTGTCCTCTGTCTCTCCTGCTATGTGACGCGTCCTCTGTCTCTCCTGCCATGTGACGCGTCCTCTGTCTCTCCTGCCATGTGACGTGTCCTCTGTCTCTCCTGTCATGTGATGTGTCCTCTGTCTCTCCTGTCATGTGATGCGTCCTCTGTCTCTCCTGCTATGTGACGCGTCCTCTGTCTCTCCTGCTATGTGACGTGTCCTCTGTCTCTCCTGCCATGTGACGTGTCCTCTGTCTCTCCCTGCTATGTGACGTGTCCTCTGTCTCTCTCCTGCCATGTGACGTGTCCTCTGTCTCTCCTGCCATGTGACGTGTCCTCTGTCTCTCCTGCCATGTGATGTGTCCTCTGTCTCTCCTGCCATGTGACGTGTCCTCTGTCTCTCCTGCCATGTGATGTGTCCTCTGTCTCTCCTGTCATGTGATGTGTCCTCTGTCTCTCCTGCCATGTGACGTGTCCTCTGTCTCTCCTGCCATGTGACGTGTCCTCTGTCTCTCCTGCCATGTGATGTGTCCTCTGTCTCTCCTGCCATGTGATGTGTCCTCTGTCTCTCTCCTGCCATGTGACGTGTCCTCTGTCTCTCCTGCCATGTGATGTGTCCTCTGTCTCTCCTGCCATGTGATGTGTCCTCTGTCTCTCTCCTGCCATGTGACGTGTCCTCTGTCTCTCCTGCCATGTGACGCGTCCTCTGTCTCTCCTGCCATGTGACGTGCCCTCTGTCTCTCCTCAGGTAGAACTTGGAGGGACTCAGTTTTGTCATTGGAAGATACATGACGCTCCACCTAATACTGGAGAGAAGCCGATCCTGCAGGGTTATCAGTGCGGGAAGACTATTACCGATCCCATTGTACCTTTTTAGAAATCCCATCCAGCCCTGAATATCTGTGGATACCGCCATAAATCCTGATCAGTCCTGCAGATATCCAGCAATGACAAGAATCCTCTGTATAATAGATGACAATACATGTCAGCCATGTCTGTTAACCCTTTAATTGTAAACTAAATAAAGAGCATTACAGTAGTAGAGCCTGATCTGTTATACTGGAGATCAGATCTGTATTGATGGGTTACATTGCTGGATCAGTTCTGTATGATGTGATGAAGCAGGAGGATCTCTTAGTGATCGGGCAGAGCGCTCTCTATCATCACTCTGCCCCATCATAGAGAGAACTGTGCAGCGGCTTATACACAGGAATACTCTTATCTAAAGCCAGGCCAGGGGATTGTGGAGAAACAAGACTAAGCAGAAAGGTTTTTTGTTAGCTTTTTAAATGTGGGCACAGATGGCTTTAAAAAAGGGCGATTTGGGACACTAAACCCATCCATAAGGACCTGTGGGGGGTTTAGTGTCCCAAATTGACCTAACAATTTGTCTTTAAGTGTTAACCCCTTCACTACTCTGCATTAGTTATTCTCAGTCTTTCGAAGCCAAGCGCCCCCTACTGAAATATAATACACAGGAGATTATCACACATCCTGCTAGTTAACTAGTCACTGCCCTGACCCACCAGGACAACTGGCATTAACCCCTCCATTACTCTACATGGGCAGAGAAGCAGCCACTAACATTAACCCCTCCGCTACTAAAAACAACCAGAACCCTGAGCGGAGTGGCCATTATCTGCTTTTTTCCCCATAAATTAAAAACAGAATATTTTCCACGCTACATGTGAACAATTTTGTCCTTCTAGGTGTTACATCAGCACCAGCAGCTCTGAACACCCTCTCGGCCATAACACTTGAGCCCGAGCAAGATAAAATTCAAATGGCAAAATGGGCTCCGGCCACTGCTCTAACCTACTGGCCCAGAGTTCCATGGAGTCAGAGCTATCTGCCGGACTATAGGTGCACTCTAGGTAGGACTGTACCTGCTGGACTATAGGTGCACTCTAGGCATGACTGTACCTGCTGGACTATAGGTGCACTCTAGGTAGCACTGTACCTGCTGGACTATAGGTGCACTCTAGGAGTGACTGTACCTGCTGGACTATAGGTGCACTCTAGGAATGACTGTACCTGCTGGACTATAGGTGCACTCTAGGTAGGACTGTACCTGCTGGACTATAGGTGCACTCTAGGTAGCACTGTACCTGCTGGACTATAGGTGCACTCTAGGCATGACTGTACCTGCTGGACTATAGGCGCACTCTGGTACTATGGTGCACTCTAGGCGTGACTGTACCTGCTGGACTATAGGTGCACTCTAGGC